>JAMOLF010000181.1:0-31841 GCA_025267735.1 Mactra quadrangularis
GGTTCATATGAAGAAACTGTAACAGACGCTCACACAAAACACTTTTTAAAATGTTTAGGATTATATGATAAAGGAACAAGTGATACTTTTGTTATTAGAATTAGAATCCCAGGTGGACAATTATCAGTAGAACAAGCAATAAAACTTTCAGAATGTTCAAAAAAGTATGGAAATGACTATATAGATATTACAACTAGAGGACAAGTTGAATTTAGATACTTAAAATTCAATGAACTTCCAGCTTTACTAAAAGACTTAGAAACTGTTGGTATTTCAGCACATCAATGTGCAGGTGATAACTTCAGAGGAGTTGTAACCTCTCCTCTTGATGGGTATTCTAAAACATCTCCAATAGAAACAATGCCCCTACTCAAAGAAATTCAATCAGTATTTCTAAAACAAGAAGCATGGATGGGAACACTACCTAGAAAATTCAATATTGCAATCTTAGGAGATAGTATAAATACTTGTAATATTTTTGGTAATGACTGTGCTTTTGCATTGGCTACTAAAAATGGAGAGATTGGATTTAATCTATATCTTGGTGGTAAAGTTGGGGTTCAAGCTAGAGACTTAAATCTTTTTGTTAAACCTCATCAAGTAAAAGAAGTATTTGCTTCTGTGATTTCTTTATATAAAGAGTATGGATTTAGGGATAATAGAAATAAAAATAGATTAACATTCCTTTTAGATGCTGTTAGTTTAGAAGAGTTTGCAAAAGCAATTAAAGAATATTCAAAACTTGAATTATCAGATGCAGGAGAGTTATTAGTAAAAGATGAATTTACACTTGATGGCTCTTCAACAATTGAACTAAAAGACAATAAAAGTGCTGTTCATTTTAGTATTCCATCTGGAATATTTTGTGGTAGTGATTTAAAAGAAGCTGCCCTATTAGCTCAAAAATACAATGGAGTTATTAGATTAACATATGAACAAAGTTTTTATGTAATAGCTGATACATCAGGGATTGAAGATATAAAACAATCTAATTTATATAAAAAATATGACTCATTCCATAATATTTATTTTAATAATCAAATTGCCTGTGCAGGAAATAATGAGTGTTCTTTTGGAGTAATTCCTGGTAAAACAGATGCTATTGAAATGGGAGAATACTTAAATAAAGAAATACCAATCCAAAATGGAAAAATTAGAATGTATTGGTCAGCATGTCCAAAAGGCTGTGGTATTCACGGTGTTGCTGATATTGGATTTGAGGGAGCTAAGGCTAAAGATGAAGAGGGTAAGTCTTGTTATGGAGTTAAAATCTTCCTTGGAGGAAAAGCAACATCTTCTATCTTAGAAGCCAGAGCTATTACAAAAGCAGTAACACTTCCAAAAGCACAAGAATTAACAAAAAATATACTTACTATTTACAAAAATGAAAAGCTAGAAAATGAAACATTTGAAGCCTTTGATACAAGAGTTTTAAGTCTATTAAGCACAGAAGAAATTCAAGAAAAAATCGGAGCATAAGATGAGTATCGAAGAGCAACAAACTCCACTTGAAAGTTTTTTAGCCCATAAAGCTGATACTTCTATGCAATGTGGAAATTATAGTATTGATATAGAAAAACCAAAAGAGGGAGAACAATATAGATTTCACTTTGATGCAACTGCTTGTGTTGGATGTCACTGTTGTGAAGTTGCTTGTAATGAACAAAATGGAAATGGTGCAGATATAAAATGGAGAAGAGTTGGTGAAACTCAAAGTGGTATTTTTCCAAATGTATCAAACCATTTTAACTCAATGTCATGTAATCATTGTGTTGATCCTGAATGTCTAAAAGGTTGCCCAACTGAATCTTACATAAAATTTGATAACGGAATAGTTTTTCATGATGATGAAACATGTATTGGCTGTCAATATTGTACATGGAATTGTCCTTATGAAGTTCCTGTATTTAATGCAGACCGAGGAATAGTTACAAAATGTCATATGTGTCATGATAAATTAGATGAGGGTCAAACACCTGCATGTGTACAGGCTTGTCCAGCAGGAGCAATTGCAATAGAAATTGTAAATGTAAATGAATGGCTTGAAGAGGGAATGAATAAAGAAGGAATTGCTCCACATTTACCTGATGTTGAAATTACTAAACCAACTACAAGATATACAATAGATGAAGATGAAAAAAATGCTAAAGTAAAAACCAGCTGATGACCATATAGTAAAACCAAACCACTCAGAATGGCCTTTGGTATTTATGACTGTTTTAACACAGATTTCACTTGGTGGTTTTATTGCTTTAGTTTTAGGGGATTTTATAAATCTTCTAGGATTTGATTTAGCAAAACCTGATATTTGGATGTTACTTGCTGTATTTATACCAACAGCTTTAGGTTTACCATTATCAGCACTTCACCTTGGACGTCCTATTTTAGCAATAACTGCGATGAAAAATATCAAAACATCATGGTTAAGTAGAGAAGCCTTAGCTCTTGGTTTATACACAGGTGGGTTATCATTACTTTTACTTTTATACTATTTAGATGTGTCTCAAACGTTTAGGTTTATTATAGAATTAGGAGTTTTAGCATGTGGTATTTTTGGTATTTATTCACAAGTTATGATTTATAGAATCAAGGCTAGACCATCTTGGGATAAAGATACAACAAACAAAGTATTTTTCTATGTTTCTTATATAGGTTTATTACTTATAACTTTAGTATTAGTTTTAAATGAACAATATTCAAGTGCAGGAGTTGCTTTACCATTTGCTTTATTTATAGCTTACTTCCAACTAGAAGAGTTTAAAAAACAAAAAGATTTTTATGCTTCATTAAGTGAAGAGAATAAAAACTTTTATCAATTAAATAAAACAAAAATTTTATACGAAGAACATTTTGCAAAAACACAATGAATATAGACAAAGATCTTTATATATTGGAGGATTAGGATTACCACTATTAGCAATGCTTTTACTTGCTGGAGGAAACTATTCTACTACTATTTTAGTTTTATTTTTAGCTCTTATTATCTCAACTTCAAGTGAAATAATATCTAGGTCGTTATTTTATAAAACAGCAGTTGCATTAGGTTTAGCAGGGAATTTCTTTGCTGGAAATCAAAGAGGATAGAATAATGATAAATAAAATAAAAAACTTTTTGGGTACAGATATAAAAGAGGAAAAGTATTCCTTAGTTGATGATGCTACTTTTGGAAAAGTTGCTAAAGTTAAAGCTCCCCAATAAATGGGTAAGAAGTACTTGTGGATATTGTGGTGTTGGTTGTGGTTTGTATATTGGTGTTAAAGACGGTAAACCTGTATATACAAAAGGTGACCCTGCTCATCCTGTAAATATGGGAACACTTTGTCCAAAAGGTTTAAGTGAACATGATATGGTTCAAAGTGATAATAGACTTACAAAACCAATGCTTAGAGTAAATGGACAATTAGTTGATTCATCTTGGGATGAAGCTTTTCAAGCAACTAGTGATAAATTTAAAGCCATTCAAAAAGAACATGGTAATAAAGCAATTGCTTGTGTTTCAACAGGTCAACTTTTAACAGAAGAGTTTTATACTCTTGGTAAATTTGTACAAATGGGTCTAAAAACAAATAACTATGTGGTAATACAACTTTATGTATGGCTAGTGCTGTTATGGGATATAAACAAACTTTTGGATCTGATGGACCAACTGGGGCTTATGAAGATTTTTCTTATGCTGATACTATTGTTTTAATTGGTGCAAATATTGCAGATAACCACCCTATTTTAAAACTACATATTGCAAAAAATAAAAAGATTACTGGAAAGAAACCAACTATTATAGTAATAGACCCAAGATTTTCAAAAACTGCAAAAATGGCAGATATTTATGTACCTATTAATCCAAGAAGTGATTTAGCACTTATGAATGGATTGGCTCATATTATTTTAGAGCAAGGTTGGGAAGATCCAAAGTTTATAAAAGACAGAACAACTGGATATAAAGAGTTTAGAAAACATATAATGAGCAAGTATCCTCCTCAAGAAGTAGCACAAATCACTGGGATTGAAGTAAAAGACTTATATAACTTAGCAAAAGTATATGCTAAATCACCAGCTGCTTTGAGTGCATGGACAATGGGTGTAAATCAAAGCTCAATTGGAACAGATACAGTTAGTGCCATTTGTAATCTTGCACTTATTACTGGAAATCTTGGAAGAAAAGGTGCGAGTGCATTTTCAATCACGGGACAATGTAATGCAATGGGTACAAGAGAAACTGGATTTACATCATCAATTCCTGGATATAGAAACTTTGCAAGTGCTCATGATAGAGAAGAATATGCAAATATTGTAAATCTTCCTGTTGAAGATGTACCAACTGCAAGAGGATATTCATATCCTCAAATTATTGATGCAATAGATAGCGGTGAAATAAAAGCTTTATGGTTAGTAGCAACCAATCCTTTAGTTTCATACCCTGATCAAAAGAAACTAAGACGAGCTTTAAATAAGCTTGAATTTTTAGTTGTTCAAGATGCCTTTAAAAGTGAAACTGTATTTAAAGCTGATGTAGTTTTCTCAGCTGCAACATGGAGTGAAAAAGAAGGAACTTATACCAATTCTGAGCGAAGATGTAACTGGGCTAAAAAAGCTGTTGAACCATTAGGTGAAACTAAAAGTGACTTTGATATTATCGTAGAGTTCTCAAAATACTTTGGTCTGCAAGAAAAACTATATCCATCATGGACGCAACCAAGGGATGCCTTTAATGAATGGAAAAAATTAAGTACAGGTAGACTTTGTGACTATACAGGTATGACTTATGAACTAATAGAAAAATTAGGTGGAATTCAATGGCCATGTAATGAAAAAAATCCAAAAGGAACGCCAAGATTATATGGTGAAGATATGCCTTGCCCAAATCCTGGAGGAAAAGCAAAACTTCTAGCCTTAGACTGGTTGCCATTAAGTGAATCATGTTCAGGAGATTTCCCACTTGTTTTAAATACAGGAAGAACAGTAGAACAGTGGCATACAAGAACTAAAACTAAAACTATTTCTATTTTAGATGATTTAGCACCTGAAGCTTGGATTGAAATCAATCCTGAAGATGCATTAAAACTACAAGTAAAAAGTGGTGAGAGACTCGATATCTCTTCAAGTAGAGGAAGAATCAAAGACGTAATCGTAAAAGAATCACAAAATGTAAGAATAGGTTCAATCTTTGTACCATTTCATTTTAATGAGCAACTTATAAATACAATCACAATAGCCGAGTTTGATCCTAAATCTTTTGAACCAAACTATAAACAATGTGCAGTTCAACTTCACAGTCAAAAAGTTCCTCAAGGAATACAAATACAAGAACAAGAAGTAGCAGGAGCTATTAGTCATATGGTTGTTAAAGATGAGGCTGTTTTTGTTGATAGTGTTTTGAAGGAAATGAAGTCCTAGAAGAACAGATTCCTACTAAAAACTAATGATAGTAGGACGCTTTAGACCATTTGCCCCCTTAATTACAAAGTAAAAGGTCTATTAAAATAATATACAAGATTCTCTTTTGTATTTAAAAATAATTTCTATATTTAATATTTTCTTTTTGAACTCCTATATATAAGCTTTTCAAGTTACTTTAACAAATAAAACAAAAAGTCATTAAATAATTTATTTTAAGTCATATAGGACTATAATCTCTTACTTATAAATAGTCATATAAAAAAAGGAGACACAATTATGAAGAAATTAACTTTTGGAATATTAGCAATAATATATTTAAATAGTATTGCTAGTGCAGAAAATGTTAAATTGTATAAACATTATACATTTGGTATGTCTAAAGATAAGATTAAAAAAGAAGTAAATGTTTATGATTGCTCAAAAGACTTTGAACAAGGTGCATTGTGTAAAAATGAACAAAGTTTTGTTGGAGAGAATATTGATCTAGGTTTTAGATTTATAAATAATAAACTTACAACAGTTGTCTTATTTACTGAATTTACAAATGAAAACTATATAAAATTTATAGGTGCTTTAAATTCTAAATTCCAATTATTAACAATGGAAAGTAATCAGAAAAAAATAGATTTTTTAGTGCAAATGAAAAAATATAAGAGAGGTGTATTTTTAAAAAATATTACAGATTTTGAGCAAAATGGTTTATCAAATGGGAATATAAAATATTCATTCATTGATAAAAATGTTTTTCTAAAATTAGGTAAATCATCATCAAATATTACAGATTTAATTATGAAAGCAAGTGAAAGCATAAGAGCTGTAGAATATATAATAACAGAAGATGAAAATAATGCTTATGGATTAATTCAGTTTTCCACACCAAAAAAAGTACTTGCTTTATTAAAGAAAAAAACAAAAATATGAAGACTTCTAGTAATATTACATAACAAATACTAAGAGAGAAACAAGGTAAAACTGTAAAAATATTGAGCTTTTAAGTATCGTATTAAAATATTTGAAAAAGTAAATAATTAAGCTGTTAGTTTACCTTGTCCCTCAAGACCGTCGTTATACGAAGGAATAATATGAAGTGTTTTTGGTCTGGTTTTACAGTTGGTGTTGGATTAGGTGGAGGTATATTATTTTTCTATGTTTCTCAATCAATTAGTGTTCTCATAATATTTTGGGTTATAGTAGCTATATTAGGACTAGCTGTTTACAAGTCATAAAGATTCTTACAAAGAATCAAATAGTTGATAAAAAAGTAATATTATGTTAATTCAAATTTAACTTAAAAGTCAACATATAACAAAACACAGAGACTGTGAAATAATCTAAAATTTATTAGATTATTTCACAGTCTTCTAGGAGAGGAGCAAGTTAAAAGACACGAAAATATCAAGCTTTTATTGTATCAAATTAGATATTTTAAAGACCGAATATTTCTTGAAATTCCAAGGACAGTTTACCTAATTATAATAACTAATAAAAAAATGAACTTTTAAAAGATAAAAGTTGAATATTTTTAAAAACGATAATTCCATCAAGACAAATGAATAAAAAATACAACAAAGGAGTTTCTAAATGACTAATTTAGATGAATATGAACAAGATATATTGAACAGTGTTGAATCTGGAGTTTGGGAAAGTAAAAAAAATACTGATGATAGGTTATTAGAATTACAATCGTATATCAAAAATCAAAAGAAAAAAGCTATTTCATTAAGAGTAAATGAAAATGATATTTATGAGCTAAAAAAGAAAGCATTGGAAAATTCAATACCATATCAAAACTTGATTCAAATTTTAATACATCAGTATGCTACAAATAAAAAAAATTTAAAGATGTGATAATATTATCAACAAAGTTCGGTTTAAATGCATAGTCATAAGTTTCATAAAGGATACAAAAACAAGAAGTAGCAATAAACTATTAGCAAAAAATCTAAGTATCTCTAATTTTCAAATAAGCCAGGAATAAGATATCCAGATAATTTACTATTTAATTTGAATCGAAGTTTTCCACGTGGACTATCTGTAGATAAGTAGTCTTCTTCTAAAAGCTCTTTTACAATAGAATTTGCAGTAGGTGCACTTACATCTAAAACCTTTACAGCTTCACCTCTAGTTACTTCTCCATGAATTAATAAATATTCTAATAGTTTATTTGAGTTTTTAGGCAATGGTTTAACATTGTGAAGGAAGTTTTTTTGTGAAAGTTCTACAAATGCTCTAACTTTTGTTGCCATAGAGTCTAGCTTTAAATATTGACTCATAAATAATATTTGGTCCAATGCTATATCTAACATAAATTCTAAAAATATTTCTAAGCCTTTTAATGTTAAGGGGCCTCTACCATCATTGTATCCATTAAATTGTTCATCTGCTTTTGCCAAAAATTTTCTATAATCTTCTTGATTTCGAGCTAATCCCCTTGATATATTCCACAAGCCATACCCTTGAATTCTACAGTGAAATAATAGATAATCTAAATAGAGTCTTGAAACTCTACCGTTTCCATCATAAAAAGGATGAATATAAGTTAATCGATGATGTGAGCACAATGCATAAATTAACTTCATTGTATGAGTAGAATGTTTAGACTGATTATATAATGTTTCAAATTCATTAAAACAAGATTTCAACTCATTACTTTGAGGTGGGATATGTTCACCTACTTTGACATATCCTTCTCTTAATTCACCGGGAATCATTTCTACTTCCAAGTTACCATTTTTAATTTTTAATGCATATTTCATTTCTTCTTTATTATAAAATTCTTTATGTATCTCTAATATCTTCTCTAAGGAAAAAGCTTGAGCAGAAATATCCAATGTAGTTTCTAAATATCTTTGCACTTCAATATGTACTAAAGACAATTGTTGCATACTCTTTTTTTTATCATCTTGTGAAAATTCATTTTTCATTGCTCGTTCAATATCAATAGGATGAGTACCTTCTGATTCAATTTTATTTGAGTAATAGGAATTTATAGTACGTAAGTTATCTTTTATTGCATTAATTACATGAATATTCAAATTCCCAGTTAACTTTGCACTCTCAATTATAATACGCTCTGCTTTATTTAGAATTTCCTGTTTTAGTGGATAGTGTTGTGTTTGGGGGATAATTGGAGTTGTGTACATTCGTAACCTTTGTATTTAAAAAAATACTCATTTATATACTATTTTTTAATAATTATTTTAAATTTTTTTATCTAATAAATATACTATAATTAGGTGATTATGTCAAACAATGATTATAATATTTTTTTTAAATTTTTATATTATTTTTTAATTACTTTGTTTTAGAAGAAAAACTATATCCATCATGGACATAACCATGTGATTATACTAGTATGACTTATAAGCTTCGAGAAGAAAACTATAGCAAATCAATAAGGACTTTTAAAACAGTAATTGCTTATAATTGAAATAAAACCAAGGTTACTTAATGATTGAGATGGATTCTTTTAAAAACTATTCAAAACTTTTACATAAAGCTATTGAAAATATCAACAAACAAGTAAAAGGGAAAAACAAACAAATTGAGATAGCTATTAGCACTATTATCGCTCGTGGACATCTTTTGATTGAAGACCATCCTGGTGTTGGAAAAACTACCTTAGCAAAAACAATAGCAGCAACTTTTGGAATGGATTTTAAACGTATTCAAGCTACTAGTGATTTGTTACCAGGGGATTTAATAGGAATTACATATTTTAATCAAAAATCAAGAGAATTTGTTTTTAAAAAAGGACCTATTTTTACTGAGTTTCTTTTATTAGATGAATTAAATAGAGCCCAACCAAAAACTCAAAGTGCTCTGCTTGAAGTGATGGAAGAGAGACAAGTTTCACATGATATGCAAACATATAAGCTACCTGATTATTATATGGTTGTTGCTACTAAAAATCCTTATGAAGAGATTGGAACTTTTAAACTTCCATTGTCTCAATTAGATAGATTTACAACTTCAATTACTTTAGGACATCCTGAAAAATCAGTTGAAAGAGAGATCTTAAAAAGAATAGATATTCAGCAAAGCCAAGCTGAAAGTATTATTAGTGTAGAAGAACTTGTAAAGATTCAAGAACTTGTCCCACAAATCACTTTGAGTGACACTATTTTAGATGAGATACAAGATATTATTGCGTATACAAGAGAGGATGAAAATTTTTTATCAGGGATTTCTACTAGAGGAGCACTTAGTTTTGTGCGATTACTTCAAGGCTACGCTTTTTTACATGAAAGAGATTATGTAAAACCAGAAGATATAAGAGATACTTTAGAATCTGTTTTACGACATCGTATTATAACAAAAGATTCAAAAGCTATAAATCAAACAGATATTGATAAGTTTTATGCACAAATTGATAGAAATATTTAAAAATATTACAACTAAATTCAATCTATATTTTATTGTATTAGCGTTTATTGTATTTTTTCTTTTAGTGATGGCTGTTGTATTTAATGATATTAAAGTGTATTTATTGTTGTTTTTTATATTAGCAGTGAGTATTATTAACTCTTACTTTGCAAGGATAAATCTTTTTTATCTTGAACTTTTTGTTTTAAAAAAAGGAAGACTATTTTCTCAAACATCAAGTAAACTTTGGCTAGAAATTAAAAATACAGGTAAAAATACTTGTTATTGTATAGAAATAGATACTATTGAAATAGCAAAAATAAATTCAAATGAAAATAAAAGAGTATCAATACAATTTACACCTACTAGAAGAGGTAAACTTATCTTGCCTTCTTATAAATTAGAGAGTATTTACCCTCTTCCACATTTAAAAGCAACAAAAAAATTTAATGATTTAGGAGATATTTTAGTCTACCCAAAAGCCCAAGGAAAAAATCTAGAAGAGAGCTTTTCTAATAATTGTTTAGATAAAAATGTAAACGAAGAGTTTGAATCCATCAAAGATTATGTTGAAGGTGAACCTATGTCAAAAATTCATTGGTCTTCTTTTGCAAAACAAGAAAAACTAATGAGTAAAGAATTTATTGGTGAAAGCCATAAAGAGGAACTTAAACTAGACTATAAAAAAGCAGGAAAGAACCATGAACAAAGACTAAGTCAACTTTGTTTATGGATATTACAATGTGAACAAAAAAAGCTAGACTTTACTCTTGTTTTACAAAATGAAATTATCTACTCAAAAAAAGAAGATATTGATAGTATGCTAAAAAGGCTAAGTCTTGCCTAAGCATTTTATGAAATTTGATATAGCTATTATTTTGGTTATGCTCCCTAGTGTTTTTCAACTAAAATTACCTTTGTTTATTTTTTTAGTTATTGCATTTATACTATTACGTTTAAACATACAACTTAAACGATTTGTACTTTTTGCTTTTGCATTTGTGGGAATGATTACAGTATGGTTTTCATACATTTTACAATATCAAGGCAAGTTTATGGGTCTTGATGTGATTTTAACTTTTTTAGGGATGATTTTTTTAGTTCTATGCGTAACCTTTCGCTTAAATGGACGGATAAATACTTATTTGATTTTATCTACTTTTTTAGTATTGGTTTTTTCTTTGCATTATTATGAAGCCATTTATATCATGAGTTATTCGATTTTTTGTTTATATTCTTTTTTGATACTTTATTTATGGGATAAACAAGCAGCTAAATTAAAAGAGGCTATCTCTTATGCAAATAAAATGATGCTTTATTCTTTACCTTTAATTCTTCTTTTCTTTTTATTTTTTCCAAAATTTGATTTTAAATCATTTCATAATATAAAAATCAAAAACCAAAGAACAGCTTCTGGATTTGATGGAAAGATTTCACTTAAAAATGCTGGTCCTTTAACCCCATCATCTAAAAAAGCTTTTGAAGTTTGGTTTGAAACTAAGGTACCTAAAAAAGAACATCTTTATTTTAGAGGAAGTGTTTTATATCCAAATGAATATGGTCATTTTAATCCAAAACTAAGTGAAGATACAAAAATTAAACCTAAAAATATAAAGGAGATAAATCCTTATAAATATACAATCAATATATTTCCAAATAATCAAAAATGGCTTTATTCCTTAGATTATCTCTCTAAAGTATCTGCAAAAATAAATAAATATAATGATGGAACCATTCTTTCAAAAGAGAAAATAACTGATAATTATAAATATAACTTAATTTCCCAGCTTTCAATGCATAACGATACTTTAAGTAAAGAGAATCAAGAAAAGTCTTTGAATATTGACTCTTACATAGCTCCAAGATTATACAATGAAACAAAATATATAAGTCAAATAAAAGAGCCTCAAAAACGATTGGATGCTCTTATAGAATATCTACGTTCAAAACAATTATCTTATAAGCTAGATGTAAAAAGATTAAAGTCGATTACTCCTATTGATGAATTTTTATTTGAAACAAAAGAGGGATATTGTGTTCATTTTTCTATTCTTTTTACAACAGCTGCCCAGTTTATAAATTTGCCAAGTAGAATAGTTACGGGGTATTTAACAAGTTCTAAAGATATGTATAAGGATTATATTTTTGTAAGCCAAAAAAATGCTCATGCATGGAGTGAGGTGTATATAGAAGGTAAAGGTTGGATTCGATTTGAAGCAACCTCTTTAGCTTCAGGCAATATAGATTTATACCCTAAAAAAGAAGGTATTTTATTGTATTTAGAAGCGTTTGTATTGTATATGAGATATATAATACATAATATTCAAGAGAAATTAATCGATCTAGCTTTTTTCTTAGATCTTGAATTCCTTGAAGATTCTTTGGAGGAAACAGGAGTCTTATTACAGACATTTATTGGATTCTCTTTTTTATCAGTTTTATTATACATACTAAGTAATATTTTTGGATTAAAACAAAAAGAAGAGCAAAAAGAGTTAGAAAAACTTTTAAAACTTTTTAAAAAACATGGACATAGAAAACTTCAAGGAGAAACAATTGAAGCTTTTATAAAAAGAATAAGTATAAAAGAGGATATAAATATAAAAGAGTCTTTATCTTCAATAAACGACTTGTATCATACTTGGGTTTATGGACAGAAACAAGAAGATAAAAAAGCTTTTAAAACACAAATAAAAATACTCAAAAAAAACTGGAAATAAAATTTCAATAATTATAATTTAATGTAAAATTAAGCTTAATAAAAGATATATACTCTTGTAAATAAAATAAATCTAAGCAATTAATTAAAAATTAAGCTAATGATTACTTTCTATACACTTTTTTTCCTCATAAATCCTACATCTTAGTCATAATAATCATATAAGAGTAAGAAGGAAGATTTATGAAAGAAAAACTAGTAGTTATTGGTAATGGAATGAGTGGGTTACGTACAATTGAAGATTTGTTCGATATTCAAAAAGACAAATATAATATCACAATATTTGGAGATGAGCCTCATTTAAACTATAACCGAATCATGTTATCTTACCTTCTATCAGGGGAAAAGACTTTTGAAGAAACAATCATAAATCACCAAACTTGGTATGATGAACATAATATCACTTTAAATAAAGGTGATAAAGTTATCAAAATTGATAAAGAAAATAAAAAAGTATTTAGTGAAAGTGGAAAAGAACTTTCATATGATAAACTACTAATAGCAACTGGTTCAAACTCATTTATTCCTCCTACACCAGGTAGCGAACTTGAAAATGTTATTGGCTTTAGAACAAAACTTGATAGTGATACTATCTTAGATTTAATTTCAAAAGATAAAACAGCTGTAGTTGTAGGTGGAGGACTTCTTGGACTTGAAGCTGCTTATGGTATTGCAATGCATGGAATTAAAACTGTATTAGTTCATAGAAGTGGTTCTATAATGAGTCAACAATTAGACTCTACTGGTGGAAGATTATTACAAAAAAATCTTGAAACATATGGAATTGAGTTTAAATTAAATACTACTATTGAAAAAATTGACGGTGAAACAAAAGTTGAAAGTGTAACTTTTACTGATGGACAAACTGTTGAATCAAATATAGTTGTATTTGCAACAGGAATTATTCCAAATAAAGCTCTTGCTATTGAAACAGGACTTGAAACAAAAAAAGGTATTGTTGTAAATGACCACCTTCAAACATCTGATGAAAATATCTTTGCTATTGGTGAGTGTGCTGAACATAGTGGAAATACTTATGGTTTAGTTGCACCTCTTTATGAACAAGCTAAATTTTGTGCAAAGAAATTAGCTGGAAAAGAAAGTGATGGATATAGTGGTTCTACATTATCAACTAGACTTAAGATTTCTGGGAGTTGATTTATTTTCTGCGGGAGATTATTTAGGTGATGAAACGACTGAAGAACTTATCTTACTTGATGAAAAAATTGGAATTTATAAAAAACTTGTAATTTACGATAATAAGATCATTGGTATAGTTTTTATACGGAGATACAGTAGATGCTTCATGGTATTTAAAACTTCTAAAAGAACATACAGATATTTCTGATTTAAGAACTAAAATCTTATTTGGAAAATCAGCACTTTCAGGTGATTCAGGTCATGGTGGTGATGATATAAAATCTATGAGCGATGATGAAGAAATCTGTGGATGTAATGGTATTACAAAAGGCCAAGTTGTTTGTGGAATAAAAGACAATGACTTAAAAACATTAGGTGAAGTGAAAACATGTACAAAAGCAGGTGCTTCCTGTGGGTTCTTGTCTTGGTATTGTTGAGCAAATTCTAGTTGATACATTAGGTGATGAATATAATGATACTGTTGAAGGTATTTGTGATTGTTGTAATGTTGGACATAAAGATATTAAAGCATGTGTTGATACAAATGAGTTTGATAATGTTTATGATGTTTTTGCAAAACTTGATTGGAAGGAAAAAGAAGGATGTATTAAATGTCGTCCTGCGGTAAATTACTATTTATTAGTTAAATATAATGATGATAAATATAAAAATGATAAAAGGTCATTACTTGTAAATGATAGAGTTTTTGCAAATATTCAAAAAGATGGTACATACTCAGTTGTTCCAAGAATTTGGGGTGGATTAACAAGTCCAAAAGAGCTTAAAGACATGGCTGATATTGCTGTTAAATATGATGTGCCTACTGTAAAATTCACAGGTGGTCAAAGACTTGATATGTTAGGTGTTAAAAAAGAGCAATTAGAGGCCTATGTGGAAAGATTTAAATGATTGTGGTTTTGTATCAGGTCAAGCTTATGCAAAAGGACTTAGAACTGTTAAGACTTGTGTTGGTAATCAATGGTGTAGATTTGGAACACAAGATGCAATGCAAACAGGTATTGATATTGAAAAAATGACTTGGGGTTCATGGACTCCTCATAAATTCAAAATTGCAGTATCAGGATGTCCAAGAAATTGTGCTGAAGCAACTATTAAAGATATTGGTGTAATTGCTGTTGAGTCAGGATGGGAAATTAGTATTGCTGGAAATGGTGGAATTAAAGTAAGAGTAACAGACTTCTTTACAAAAGTTGCTACAAATGAAGAGTTATATCATCATATAAAAGCAATTATGCAGTTCTATAGAGAAGATGCATATTACTTAGAAAGAACTGCTCATTGGGTTGAAAGAGTTGGTTTAGAATATGTTAAAGATGCTTTATTAAAAGATAAATCAGGTATTGATTTTTATGCTGCAAGATTTGATGAATCTCAAAGAACAGCACAAATTGACCCATGGGAACAATCAAGAAAAGATGGCTTTACTCAAGAGTTTAGTCCAATTGTAATATCACCAGAAAACTCAGAAAGTTTTGAAGCAAGGGAAACAGTATAATGGCAAAATGGATTAAAATTACAGAAGTTGAAAATATCCCATCAATGGGTTCAAGAGTAGTACAATATGGAGATATAGAAATTGCTGTATTTAAAACAAGAGATGGTTCAATCTTTGCAATAAACAATGAATGTCCTCACAAACAAGGTAAATTAAGTGAAGGTTTAATTCATGACCATATTGTAACATGTCCAATGCATAACTGGGATATTGATTTAAAAAAGGGCACTGCGTTAGGAAATGATAGTGGGTGTACTAATGTATATGAAAGTAAAATTGAAGAACACGCTATTTATTTAAAAATCTGATACTTTTATACATCTACTTTTAAATTTTTATTTAATTATTATTAGAAAACTTTATAATCTTATAATAATTAAGTAGAATAATCCTATAACTCATAAATCGAATTAAGGATTAAAAAATGAACAAAATTTTCTTAAAAAAACTTAGTACTTTCTTCTTAGTAGTTTTTTTTTGCTTTTTCTGCAAATGCACAAGAAAAAGGAAAATTTACAGGTGGTCTTAACCATGAAATGCCAGGATGGTTCAAAGAGAGCTTCTTAGATATAGCAGAAGATGTTGAAGAAGCAAAAGAGGAAAATAAACACGTGATTTTGTTTATGACTCTAAAATTTTGCCCTTATTGTACAAAAATGCTAAACAACAATTTTGTTGAGGGTGCAAAAAACCAAAAGTATATTGAAGATAACTTTGATGTAATTGGTATAAATATCAAAGGTCAAAAAGAAATAGCTATCAGTGAAGATGAAACAATGACTGAAAAAGAGTATGCTGACTTTTTAAAAGTACAGTATACACCTACAATACTTTTCATGAATCAAAAAAATGAAGTAGTTGTAAGATTAAATGGTTATAGATCTGAACAAAATTTCAAACTAGTTCTTGACTTTGTTAAAAATAAAGAATATGAAAATATGACTTTAACAGCCTATTTAGATAAGGTTAAAAACAAAACACTTTATACACTAAAGAAAAATAAAATCTTTAAAAATATCACTGACCTATCAAAAATAAAAGGGACCTCTTGCTGTTGCTTTTGAAGATGGTTCTTGTACTCAATGTGATTACTTACATAATACAACACTTAAAAATAAAGATGTTCAAGAAGAACTTTCAAAAGTTACAGTTGTAAGATTTGATGCAATGTCAAAAGAAAAAATCATAACTCCAGATGGAAAAACAACAACTCCACATGATTGGGCAAAAGAAATGGTTTTAGATTATAGACCTGGTTTTGTTCTTTTTGATAAAAATAAAGAGATAGTAAGAATTGATGCTCTTTTATATAGTTTTCATTTTAAAGAATTGATTAGATATGTAAGTGGAACATATTATGAAAAATATCCTACTTTTTTAGATTATTTAAGACCAAGACAAGAAGAGCTTTTAAACTCTGGTGTTAATATAGATATCTCGGACAAAATCTAAAAATTTAACTAGCCTTATATTTCATAACAGTTTTTTTTATGAAATATAAGGTGAAATCTCTTACTCATTTTATTTAGTAAGCATTGCCATTTAATTGGCTTGCAATATATTGAGCATGATTATCGGTCATTCCTACGATATAATCAATAACTCGCTGATACATTTTATATAAAGAGTCTTCTTTTTTAGGTCTATCTGTATCCATAAGTTCTAAGCATCTTTTATTTCTAAAAGATAAAGCTTTATCCTTGTTTTCATACAACTCATATGTTGCAGGAATTAGATTGTCAAGTAGAGTTTCAATTATATTATATGCACCTAATTCTAATTCTATTTTTCTTTTTTCATTAAATATTTTTTTGCTTCCTAATTCTTTTGCTAGTTTAATACCTTTTTTCAAATTATCATCTGAAAATAAATCTATCAAATCTTTTGCTTTTGCAGTAGTGATAATATCATCAAAATTTGATTCAAATACATTCATAACATGATTAGCAAGATTATTTATAGATATTGCAACTAATTTAGATACTTTTTGAATTTCTAAGTAGTTATTATTTTCTAATGTTTTATTTGTAGTTTCCTCGCCACAAAGAGAATAAAAAATCTCTTTCATATCTTCAAATGTGATTATTTTTAACTCAAAAGCGTCTTGTAAATCTAATAAGCCATAACAAATATCATCAGAGGCTTCCATTAGATAAGATAAGGGATGTCTTTTAAAACTACCGTCTTCTTTTACTAGTCCCAACTCTTCAAATAATATATAAAAAACTTTTCTTCACTATTAAAGTAATTAAATTTTGATTTACCAGTAATTTTACAATTTTGAGAAGAATAAGGATATTTTATTAGTGTTCCTAATGTTGCAAAGGTAAGATTCATTCCACCTTTAAACTGATTGTTTTCTAGTTGGCTTACAATTCTAAAACTTTGTGCATTTCCATCTAGGTTTTCAAAATCTTCTATTTCAGAAGAAGATAAATCTTTTAAAAAAACTTTTTCTTTATTTTTTATAAACCACTCTTTTATTACTTCTTCACCTGCATGACCAAAAGGAGGATTTCCAATATCATGAGCAAGACATGCTGTTTGTATTATATATGCTACATCATAAGGATTTATATCACTATTGGTCTTATCTTTTATAAACTCCCCTGCTCTTAAACCTAAGCTTCTTCCTACACTTGCAACTTCTAAACTGTGAGTTAATCTATTATGAACATGATCATTTTTTGATAAAGGGTGAACTTGTGTTTTTTTTGATAATCTTCTAAATGAATTAGAAAAAATCAATCTATCATAATCTTTATGATAACTACTTCTATAATATTCTTGTTTACTATCTTCTTTTATTTCATCATCATTATAATAACGCTTTTTTGATAATAACTTTTCCCACATTTTGAGCCTTTTGGTATTATTGGTTTAATTTAATTTATAATAACACAAATAACTTATAGATTAACTAGTAAATAAACAGTAAAAATCACCACTATTTTTTTTAATATTGTATAATTAAGAAAAAACTACAGGATAAATATGAAAGAATTTATAGAAACTTATAAAGAACACAAAGAAGAAATAGAATTCTTTTTACAAGAAAGTATAAGAAATTTAGGAGAATTAACTCCTCATAAAAAAAATGAATTTTCAAAATTATTTAATCTATTTCCTTCACTAGAACTTATTTACTTTACTAATAAAGATACAAAAATACAAACTACTCCTAACTACTATAGAAGTAAACTTGATGAAGAAGCAAAAGATAAAAATAGATCTCTATCTAATATCAAAACTTGAATTCAAAGGCGATAATGTAGCTTTTTCAACACCTTATATAAGTATAGCTACTAGAAACAACTGTATTACAGTAACTATAAAAGAAGGTGATGAGATAATATTTTTAGATTTTAGAATAGATATTTTACTTGAGAAACTCAACTTACTTGAACTAAACAAACCCTTTCATGCAGTAACAAAAGGTTTTTATGTTTTTGCTGGGTTTTTCTATGATGATTTTAGCAATCATTACTATAGTATTTTCATTATATGATTTTGCGTATTATATTTTTGCTAAAAATAGTATTTCTTTAGAGATGATATTCAAACCAATAATCGCATTAACTCTAAGTATTGCTATTTTTGATTTAGCTAAAACAATACTAGAGCAAGAAGTATTTTTTAAGTCCTATTCAAAAAATTCAAGAGTTGAAACTAAGATATTAACTAAGTTTTTAAGTACTATTATTATTGCTTTATCAATTGAAGCATTGATCGTTGTATTTAAAATTGCATTGAATGATTATGAAAAAATGATTAATGCCTTTTATTTAATAGCAGGGATTGCTTTAATTTTAATATCTCTTACTATATTTATTCACTATTCAAACAAGAAATTGAAGTAACTATATTTTAATATTTTTTCCCATAATAAATAATGCTATTTTTCGTAAAAAAAGAAATAGTTTATATAGAGTTTGAGAAAAAATATTATCATATCTAAAAAGAAAATGTAATTTTCCTATAATAGTTTTTCTATTTACAATTGAATCTAAGAATTGTAAAGCTTTTAATCCTTGATAAGCATTATTTTTATAAACAATAATAAAACCATCATTTATATCAAGCTTGTATAAATCAATAATAAGTTCAAGATTAGCTCTAACACTCTTTAGTTCTAAAGCATAGTTTTCTTTAAGTAGCAAAAATTTTTGTATACTTATCACAAAAAGGGCATTCTTCATCATAATATATTAGTACTTTTTCTTTCAAGAGTTCTTTCTACTTTTATAAATTTTTATTAGATATATGCATTATAAATAAAGCACCCGTATATTCAATCTCATTGTAAACAAAGCTGATATTGCGCGCTTTTAGTGTTCCTTCCATATGCGCTTTTTAATGATTTCCTCACTCATATAAAGTCCTATCCCTGTACCTTGAGATTTATGTTTAGTAGTAAAATATGGCTCAAATATTCTATCTTTAATTTTTTCATCAATACCACCTGCATTATCTTTTACTTTTAAAAACACCTCATCATTATCTAAGTATAAATCAATAAATATATATCTATTGTTTTTATCTTCAATTTGGAGAAGTTCATCTTTTGCATTATTCAGTAAATTCAAGAGTACTTGTAATAATTCATTTTCATAAGAATAGATTTCAAAATCTTCTAAATTTACAATAATTTGAATATTTTTATTTTTATATTCGCTTTTAATTAGATTTAAAACTTTTTGAATTATAAGCTTTGAATTAAAGTAGGTTTTATTTTTATCTGGAGAGAAAAAATATCTAAAGTCATCAATTGTATTTGATAAATAACCAGCAGATGTCATGATAATTTCTAAAGATTCATAATATTCTTCATCTTTTAAAATATCTAATTCTTTTTTTAATTTAAGACCTGAGGCTGCTGTTGTAATAATAGATAAGGGCTGTCTCCATTGATGAGCTATATTTCCTATCATTTCTCCCATCGCTGCCATTTTATTTTGTTGAAATAAGATTTTATTTTTTTCAAAGTTTTTAGTTACTTCTTTATCAACGGTTTCTCTTAAAGAAGAATTTAATTCATTTAGTTTTTTTTTGATTTAAGCTTAATTGCTCATAAAGTTTATTTAACTTTTCTGAATATAAGTAATAACTGATTATAAATAATATTAGTCCTAGTAAAATTATAAATATTCCTAAGTATAAAAAAGTATTTTCTTTGTACTCAGTGATATCTGAGATATCAATATCCTCAACTTTCTTAAATGATACAAAACTTGCTAAATTTTTATTATCAAATTGTATTTTTGTATTTATTACTAAATAGTTGTCTACAATCATATGCCTTTTCATTATTAATTAATTTATCTATATCTTTTGATTCTAAGTATCTAAGTAGTTCTTTAGAAACAGATAAGTTAGCAATATAATAATCTTTTAAAAATATCTTTGTAAACGCATTTTTCTTTAATTGTTGAGTATATTTTTTATTTACGATAATTATAGGCTCTAAATTATCACTGATTCTTAAATCTCTTGAAATTGAGTTAAAATGTGTAATTGTTTTCAATAATACCAATAAATTTTTTATTTTCATAAATTGGTACCATTGCTTTAAAAGTCATATCATATCGTCCAACACTAATAGTACTCTTTATTTTAGGGGTTTTTATCATATCTCTCAAATCTGATCTTATTTTATACAATTCATCATTTTTTTTATTTGACCAACTTCTATACAAACTAATACCTTTAGGATTTATCACTTGAAACCATACATTCTTAAAATCCGTTTCTTCTCGTAAAAGTAAAGAGAGTTTTTCTAGATTTTTATCTTT
Organism: Mactra quadrangularis; assembly: GCA_025267735.1. Classification (NCBI taxonomy): domain Eukaryota; kingdom Metazoa; phylum Mollusca; class Bivalvia; order Venerida; family Mactridae; genus Mactra; species Mactra quadrangularis. The sequence continues at coordinate 20,931 of JAMOLF010000181.1, forward strand.
TTTGTTTTTTAATATATCTACTACTTTTTTATTATTTGCTAGTGTTATTGTTAAGGCTAATGTAGCATTTTTTTTCTTTCCTACTACAGATTTTATTTTTCTAGTTAAATTTGTAGAAATATTATTATATTTTTTTTTCTAATAATTCTTTTTCTTTTTCAAATATATAACTTGAAGTCATAGTAATTGCCAAAATTGAAACAATTAGAAATGTTGTAATAGTTATTGATCGATAGAATATCTTCATTATTTATCTCTTATTATTCAGTATTTATAGTTATATTTTATAATTATTTTAATTTCAAAAAGATTATAAACTAAAAATATTATTAAAAGAATTTCAAGAAGTTACATCTGTATATAATATGTACAATAAATACAATATTTTTTAATTTTATACAGTATAATCTTATATAATACATTTATACAAGTTAGGGTTAAAAAATATGCAAGAATACATAGCACAAGATGAAATATCAAAAGAAATATTAAATTCTGCAAAATTATTACAAGCAGTTGGTGTACACGCTTTAATAACAGGAGCTCCAGGTGTTGGAAAAAAAATCTTTAGCAAAATATATACTTCCAAATTCTAAAATCAATAGAGGAAAAACACTTCAACAAGATATAGTTGATGATGCTATAAACATTCAAAATGATGCAATTATTGTAGAAAATATTGATGAAATTACAAATATCGATTATTTTTAAACTGGATAGATGCAAATGATATACGTATTATTGCTATTTCAAATAATGCCATATTAAATCAAAAAATGAGAGATATATTCTCAATTAACCTTGAAGTTCCTATACTTTTAAAAAGAGAATTAGATACTAAAGCTTTAATTCAAAAGTTTTCACAAGAAGCCAGTGATACTTTAGATATGAATATTATTCCTACTACAAAATTAATTATAAATATAAGCAACAATACTCATAGTTTAAGAAAATCTATCTATTTCTCATACCTTTTTGAAACTATTGGAAAAGAAGAAATTTTAATGTTTTTAGAAAAATATTTAGGTGAAAATCTAGAAGGTGAGAATGTATATAAGGACTTGTTATACCTATATGAGGGTACCATTATTAAAATCATCAACAAAAAAATATAAATCTCAAGTTCAAGTTGCAAAACACTTGGGATTAAATAGAATAACATTAAGAAAAAAACTAGAAACACATAAAGAACTATTATGACAAATTTAAATATACAAATAGAAGATTTAATATCCAAAGAAGCTTGTGATTTTGAGATATCAAAAGTATTCAAAAACTATTTCAAAAACTATGTTGGTTCTATTGATACAACTTTAGAAACAACTGGTGGAAAAGACTTCTTTGTAAAGCACACTAAACATACAGATAAATTCCTAATCTTACTTTACAAATATATCTTACGAAAAAACTTTGGTTCATATCAGCCTATGAGTTCTTCTATACCTATTAGTTTAATAGCCCTTGGTTCTTATGGAAGACAACAACTATGTATTTACTCAGATATTGATATTATGATTTTATATGAAGATATCAAAGGTTATAACTTAAAAGAAATAATGGAAGAATTTATTACACTTGCCTGGGATTGTGGTTTAAAACTAGGTTCTAGAGTACATGAGTTAAAAGAAGTTGCTTTAAGTGTTGAAGAAGATATTACTATTAAAAGTTCTATTTTAGAATCAAGACTTATTTTTGGTTCTAAATACCTTTGGTATGGTTATGAAAATGTTTTAAATTTAATTAGAAAAACAAATCAAAACAATTTATTCTTGATAAACTAGAGGAACATAAACAAAGATTATTAAAATATCCCTTGAAAATGGAACCAAATATAAAAGATGGTTTTGGTGGTATTAGAGAATCAAATATGATGTATTGGATTGCAAATATTCTATATGGTACAACAGATACAAAATCATTAATTGGTAGTGAATATAGTGAAGAAGAGTACAAAAAATATAGACAATCTTTAGAGTACATCTTTCAAGTAAGAAATGCCCTACATAATATTGCTAGAAAAAAACAAGATCAAGTTACTTTTGATATTTTACCAGATTTAAGTACTAAACTTGGATTTAAAGATAAACCACGTCATACAAAAGATAGACAATGTATGGCAAAACTTTTAACATGTTTACATATCATTCATAGTTTTACAGCAACTATGGTTAAAAAATTCACTAGAAGAATTATCTTTGATTCTAAAAATATCAGTAAATTAAAAGAATATAGATACAAAAAGAATCTTTATATTGTTGATAATACTTTATACACATCATTTAATGCAAAACCAAAAAGTTTAAATCAATTACTAAAAGAATTAATCGACTTACCAGCAAGTGTTACAAGATTTGATAGATCATATATTTATTATGCTCACAGAGCAAAATTACCGAATACTCAATCAAAAGAATTACAAAAAAATATTAAATCTATGTTATACAAAAAATCTTTATATCCAGTAATAAAACTAATTTATAATGCAGGATTATTCCAAGCTATTCTTCCTAGTACAAAAAAAATAATTGATCAACCACAATTTGATGGTTATCATCAACATCCAGTAGATGTTCATTCAATTAAAACTTTAAAGTTTGCAGAAAATATAACAGATTCTTTTGTTCAAGAAATTTTTGATTCCTTAACTAAACAACAACAATCATTAACAAAACTTGTTGCACTATTTCACGATATAGGAAAAGGTCGTCCAACAGATCATCATATTGTAGGAGAAAAACTATTTAAAAGTATGGCTGAATCATTTAGCTTAGACCATATACATACAAGAGTTGGTGCTAGACTTATAAGATATCATAATCAAATGTCTTATATAGCTACACATCAAGATATTTATTCTGAAAAAACGATTCTAAACTTTACGGGATTAGTAAAATCAGAAGTTGCATTAAAAATGCTGTATATTGTTACTTATGCTGATATTTCTGCTGTTGGAAAAAATGTTTATAATAGTTCTGTAGCTTCTTTATTAAAGCAATTATATACTCAAGCTCTTCCTGCTTTTGAAAATGAAAACTTATTAAATGAAAGTGCAAGACGAGTTGCAAAACAAAATACAATTAAGAATCTAAAAAAATATAAAGAACTTCCTAATTTAGTAAAAAAGAAGATTATGTATATTTCTTCAAATCAAATATTCTTACGATTAAAAGCTGATGATATTTTAGATATTGCCATTAAAGCAAAGGATGTAAATAATTACATTTATAAAATCATGAATACTACTCATCTAACAATTAGAATCATAAGAAATGTGCCTTTAAATCTAGGTTTTCTTCTAGGAAAATTAGAGTTTTTAAATATTGCGTCAATGAACATCTTTAAATTATATGATAATAAAAAAGCTTTTTATATCTCTTTTGAAGAAAGAGTTGATGATGAGGACTTACCATATATTGAAGATGTTATAAAAAATTCTTTTGACATGAGTAAAACAACTAAATTAAAAAGACCTATTATTAAAAAGGAAAACATAAAAGTAGATTGTAATCATACCGCATATTTAGCCTCAATGAGTGTTGTTGCAAAAGATCAAAAAGGACTATTTGCTTTTGTAGCTAAGATATTTGATGATTATAATATTGAAATTGAAAGTGCAAAACTAAATACAGTAAGAGGTTCTGCAAAAGACTTATTCTTGATTGAAAAAAATGGTAATTTTTGTATAAATCAAGATGAAATTGTTGATTTGATTTCTTCCGACAAAAAAGCAGATTAATCTGCTTTTTACTCTTGTCTTGCTAATTGTTTAGCAGCTTTAAAGTCTTTTTTCCCTGTTCCTAGTTTTGGAACCTCTTCCACTATTTTTATAAGACTTGGAATCATTAATTTATTAGAAAAAGAAGCTATCATTTTTTCTTTTAATTTATCTACAAATTCTTTATCAACATTAGAAATTAAAAGTACTATTTTCTCACCTTTCTTTTCATCTTCTACTGATGTAATAATATAATCAGTTTGAGAATCTTCGCTAAGTTTTATAATCTTTGAAATATTTTCTTCAATTGCACCTAAACTAACCATCTCACCGCCTAGTTTTGCAAATCTTGAGTATCTATCTACTATTGTAAGAAAACCATCCCTATCAAGCTTAGCTTTATCTCCTGTTACATAATATGTACGTCCTTCTATTTGTTTTAAAACCTCAGCAGTTTTTACTTCATCTTTTAAATAGCCTTTCATCACTTGAATACCTGAAATTAAAAGCATACCTTCTTCATTTACTTCTAGTTCTTCAAATGTTTCTGGATCTACTATTTTTAATAGTGTTCCAGGAAGTGCCATACCCACTGTACCAATTTTATTTCCTTTTTGTACTATATAATCTGGGCTTAATACATCTGGTAAATTACAAGCAGTAACTGGTGTTGTTTCTGTTGTTCCAAAACCTTCTAAAATATCTTTTCCAAATTTCTTTTTAAATTCAAATCTTACATCTTCTCTTAACTTTTCAGCCCCAGCAACACAAAGTCTTAAACTATCAAACATCAAAGGATTTACTTTTGCATTCTTTGTATATAGTCTAAAAAATGTTGAAGTTCCTGTCAAAATTGTTGCTTTATACTTATGTATTAGTTTTCCTAAGCCCAAACCATCTGTTGGATCTGGATGAGCTACACATTTTATTCCTTCAATTAATGGTAAAAAAGTAGTAACTACAATACCAAAAGAGTGGAAAATCGGTAGAGAACCTACAAAAATATCCTCATCATTTACATTTAGAACATTTGCAATTTGCTGAGAATTACCTAGTACATTATCACTACTTAACTCCACACCTTTTGGTGTTCCTTCACTTCCTGATGAAAATAAAATAAGTACAGTATCATCCTTATTTACTTTTTTTATGTGTATTGCTTTTAAAATAAAACTAGGTAAAAATTTTATAGATAAAAGTGTAATTAAACCATCAACTTTTTTAATCTCTTTTTTTATATCTTCTAAATAAATCACTTCAACTAATTCAAGTACTGCTGAAATATCTATACCTCTTTGATTTTAGTTTTTCTACAAAATTTGATGATGTAATAATAGTTTTAATTTCTGCTTTTTCTATTGAACTTTTTAAAGCTTCAAGTTCCGAAGTATAATTTAAATTAACAACAGTTTTTCCCATCATTAAAATAGAATTATTAACAAAAGCTCCTGCACATGTTGAAGGAAGTAATAAACCTATATTTTGACCTTTTACTTTCTTTTCTAGCTTCTTTTTAAATAAAATAGAAGCTGTTAAAAACTTATTCCCACTTAATTCTAGTCCTGTTGAATCTGCCATAATCATCTTACTTGACACTTCTTTTAATTTATCAAAGATTGTTTCACTTAAAGTTCCAGATTCTTAATATGATCGTGCCATGACTTAGTTGATAAAGATATAACCTCTTGTTTAACACTAGTTACATTTGCATCTTGTTTTTTAATAGCCTTTGAGAAAGAAACACTAACTGTATTTGTTCTATATGTTTTTTTTAGTTTATTATTTGCTCTACTAAACATAGATTCCCATAAACCTCTTATATAAAATGATACTACTTTTACATCTGTATTTGTTTGTTTTAAAATTACTTCAAACCTTTTTTAAATTCTCCTAGATGACCATTTCTTGTAATTGTTCCCTCTGGAAATATCACTACAACATTTCCTTCATCTAGTTTTTTTGCAACAGTTTGAATAGTAGATTTACTAGATGTTCCAGAAATTGGAATAGCTTTAAACATCTTTAACAAACCTTTTAAATACCATTTATCATATATTGGTTTATGCATAACAAACTTTACTTCTCTTGGCACACTCATCAAAATAACAGCCCAATCAATCCAAGATACATGATTACCTAAAAGTAATACACCTCCACTTGAAGGAATATTTTTTATATCATTTACCTCTAGTTTATATTTTAATCCAACAATTACTTTTAAGAATAATAAGATCATTGATTGTGGTAATTTTACAACTGTATACACAGCACCTACAAGTGTAATTGTAAAAATTAAATATATTGTATTTAAAGGATCTAAATTGTAAAAAGAAACAATAGTAGTAATACTTAGCATTGTAAACATAGCTAAAGAATGAAACCAATTATTTCCAGCTAACACTGTCCCTAGAATTCGTTTATTAGCATTAAATTGAATCAGAGCATTTAAGGGAACTACAAATAATCCTCCAAAAATACCAAAACATAGAAATGCCATTGCTAATAAAAATGGTGTTTGTACAATAGTTGAAATATAAACCATAATTGCCATTCCAAAAGCTGCAATTGGAATTGTTCCAGTTTCAATATAATGCTTAGAAAGTTTAGAATATAGTATTGCACCAATTGCAATCCCAATCCCAGAACTAGCTATCACTCCATTTATTACAAATACATTTGTAACTTCAAGATATTGTTTTGCAAAAGAAGGGAAAACAGCCATTAAACCTTGAGAGATTCCCCAAAATATTGATAAACCAATTACAGATAAGAAAATTACACTATTAGAAGAGATTGTTTTAATATTTTTAACTAATAATTTACCTTTAAATAATTCTTTCTTATTAAGGCTTAATCCCCATTTTTCTTATAAGATGTTTTAAGTTTTCTTAATACAAAAAGTGAGATTATCATTTCTAAAAAAGCCACAGGTAAAATATAATATGTCAAAGGTAAGATAGCATCAAGTAATTCTTCTTTTGTAGCTAATGAAGATAAATCATTTGCAATATAAAAGTTTTCAAAAATATATGATGAAATTCCAATTGCAAAAAGAATAGCAATAATTGAAGTACCTTGAAGTGCTGAATTACCTTTTGCTAAATTCTTTTTTACCATATATATCAAGAATCAAACCAAACTTAGCAGGTGAATATATAGCACTTTGAGCTGCTAATAAAACTAGTGATACCATAGCAAAATAAAAATTTCCACTTAAGTATGCAACAATCATTAAACAAGATAAAACAAAAGATGAAATGGCACCATAAACTAAGATATCTTTTTTATTATATTTATCAGATAAGTAGCCACTTACAGTGAATAATAGTTAAAAAAGGAATTATAATCATAGCGTTGATTATAGATATCCAAATAACTTGTTCACTACCATCAAAAATTTTAAATGCGATATTTTGTAATAACACTTTATGCGAAACATCAACAACAGCATTACAAAAAACTACAAATAAAAATGCAAATTTTATTAATAGAATGTTTTCTAAATTATCTTTTAAAGTTCTCATTATACATCCTTCTTAAATTCTTGTATTGTGTGACGATTAAAGATAAATGGTTTGAAAGAGTTTAATATATCCAAACTAATATCTCAGGTAAAAATCCTGTTTGCTCTAAAACTTTTGAGCTTAGCTCTCTTTCTAAAAGGGCTAATTTTTTACTTGTTTTTACATACTCATTTATTAACTCAAGAGAAATATCATATTTTAGTAAGTGTGAAAATGTTTTTAATACTTCAACCTCTGTCTTAAATATATATCTTTATTGTCAACTAAATCTAGATTAATTGCTTCATCTAAGTTCAAATGTCCTAAATCTTTTTTAGATATTGGATTTTTTAATTTCGCTTGACATCATTGCAATTGATTGTATTATCAATTCTGCTCTATTCTCAAAATTAACATTGTAATAATCAAAAAGTTCTTTTATATAATCAAGTGAAAAGCTAAGATTATCTTTGAAGTATTTTATTAAATTTAAACTGTAATTGTAATTTCTGGATAGTATTTCATATTTTTTGATGTACTTAAAGTATTTGGAAGAAGCCCTTTTTTAAAATAAAAAGAGATAGTGTGATTACTTAGTTCTGTTAACTCAACTAATTCACTCATTTTATAATAGTTTTCATTTTCTATAATTTTCATATTTATTCCTTAAAAGTAAAGAGTTAAACTCTTTACTTGGAAATTATAGGTGAATTTTAAATGAAAGTCAAGAGTTCTACTCTTTACTTCTTCTTTTTATATATTTCTTCAATGTATCAAAAGAAAAAACTACTAAAGCTAACCATATAAGACAGAAGGTAATTAGTTTATCTGTATTGAATTCTTCATTATATACAAAAACTGCAAGTAGAAAAGCACAAGTAGGTCCTATATATTGTAAGAACCCTAGAGTACTAAGTCTTAATCTAGTTGCTGCTCCATTAAATAAAGAAGTGGTGTAATAGTGATTATTCCCCCAAGAGTCAGCATTATATCTATATAGTTACTTGAATTTAAAAAAGAAATGAGTTAGTACTATATAAATAATAAATACCTATTAATGCAAAAGGCATCATAATTAATGTTTCTACAAATAAACCTACAATAGAGCCAATATTTATCTTTTTTCTAATCATTCCATAAAAAGCAAAACTAAAAGCTAAGATAAGAGAAACCATAGGTAAAGAACCTAAAGAAACAAGTTGATATGCAACAGCACTAAAAGCAATAAGAATAGCAATATTTTGGTAAGCTGTCATTCTTTCTTTAAAGATTACATATCCAAGAAATACACTAACTAAGGGATTTATATAGTAACCAAAAGCTGTTTCCATTATTTTATCATTAGCAACAGCCCAAATAAAAACTAGCCAATTTAGTGATATGAAAAAAGTTGAAAAAGCTAAATATTTTAATTTTTTTATATCAAAGATTATACGTTTAAAAGTTCTAGTTTGCTTTGTAATAAATAGTAAGGGAATTAAAATTATAAAAGACCAAATAATTCTATGTATTAAAACTTCTAGAGGTTCAACACTTGCTACTTGTTTAAAATATATAGGAGCAATAGCACCCCAAAAAAGAAATGCTAGTACTGCATATAATTGTCCTAATCTATTTTCACTCATCTATACTCTTGTTTTCAATTAAAAAAAGCTTTTATTTCTTCAGAATTTAGAAGCTTTCCAGTTGATTTAACTTCACCATTTATAACAAGACCTGGAGTATTCATAACACCATAATCCATAATCTTCACTATATCTTCAACTTTTTCTACCTGTGCAAATATTCCAGAATCTGCAACTGCTTTTTTAGCATTTGCTTCCAGAGATTTGCACTTTGCACAACCAGTACCTAAAATTTCTATTTTCATAATATTTTCTCCTATAAAATTGCGTTAAATATATAACCTACTAATAAAATGGCACTTCCTACAATACCAAAGAATATTCCTATTAATTTTAAAGACATAACTCTTTTTAAAAATCATAGCCTCAGGTAAACTCAAAGCAACAACCGCCATCATAAAAGATAGTGCTGTTCCTAATAACATTCCTTTAGAAGTTAAAACTTCTATCAAAGGTATCATTCCTGCTGCACTTGAATACATTGGTATTCCCATAATTACTCCTAATAATGGAGCATACCAAGAATTACCTCCTGCATAAGTAGCAATAGTTTGGGCTGGAACATACCCATGTATAAATGCCCCAATTGCAATTCCTATTATTACATAAAGATAAATTTTTCTAAAAATATCTAATGATGCTTCCCAAGCTTCTTTAAGCCTAGATATAAATTTAGTTTCATCATTGTTACAGCAAACATCCATAGGTTTAACATCAATTAAAACCTCTTTTTCTAAATTCATACTTCCTATTATTAAACCTGCGACTATAGCAATTAATAAAGCACATGATATATATATAAGTGTTATCTTCCAACCAAAAAGGGAGAAAAGTAAAGCTATAACAACAGCATCACTTAAAGGTGCAGAAATCAAATAAGAAAATGTTACTCCTAAAGGAATTCTAGCTTGGAGAAAACCTAGAAATAAAGGAATTGCACTACAAGAACAAAAAGGAGTTAACATCCCAAAAAAAGCTGCTGATATATTGTCCTATTATTTTATGTTTACCACTTAAATAATCTCTTATTTTTTTCAACAGGAAAAAAAACTTCTTAAAAAAGAAACAATATAGATAATTACAATTAGAAGAAAAAATATTTTTATTGTGTCATATATAAAGAAGTTTATAGCTTCACCTAAATGCCCATTTAATCCCCAAAGTTCATAAGTTAAGTAATCAACAAAATCTTTCCACATATTTTTCCCTTATTTAGCCCATTCTAATTGGTCATACAAAGTCTTAGCATTTGAAGGTGAAATTGAAGAAAAGTGTTTATAATATGAAAATTTCTTATCATTTACGTTTTCAGGGGTGGAGATTTCATCTCTATCAACATCATCTTCATAAGCACTTGTAACATTTTGTTTTAAAGTTTTTAAATACTCTAAAGTTGCTTTATATGAATCCTTATCATATTCTTCGCCATGTCCACCAATCACATATTTAACCTGCATTTTTTTTAATTTTTCTAAGGCTTCTATCCAATTATCAATATTTGAGTATTTTGCATATTTAATCATTCTTCCATTAAATACAATATTTCCTGTAAATATAAAATTCTCACTTGGAACAAAAACAGCTATATCAGAAACTGAGTTTGAACCAGCACTTAGTTTTAACACTTCTATATTTAGCTTTTTACCTTTAATAATATACTTATCATCTGTTTAAGATATCTGGTTTCACAATCTTTGATTTAGAATATTCTTCTTTTGTTGTAATCCTTGGTATTCTTTTAAACTTATCTGGATTTTCTTTTAACTCTTTTATAATTGTTTTATGAGCAATTATAGGTATGTTCTTTTCTTTGTAATATGAAGCTCCTGTATATCTATCATCATGAAAGTTTGTAACAATCACAGAAGATACCTTTTTATTAAACTTTTTTTTAATCAAAATATTTAGTTCTTGAGCAAACTTATAAGTTGGGCCTGCTTCTATTACAAGAATTGATTTACCCATATCAACGGTACATACATTTGATACAAAAACCTTTATTTGTTTTCATAGGAGGATTAAAAATCTCCTATATAACAATCTATATTTTTTGTTACCTTTACAGGCT
>JAMOLF010000182.1:0-30781 GCA_025267735.1 Mactra quadrangularis
AAGCTATGAATGAAATAGATGAAGAGGTAAGTGCTATTAATGATGCTATTAGTGTTATTGATCAAATTGCATTCCAAACAAATATTCTTTCGTTAAATGCAGCTGTTGAAGCAGCAACTGCTGGAGAAGCTGGAAAAGGTTTTGCTGTTGTTGCTCAAGAGGTTAGAAATCTTGCTTCAAGAAGTGCCGACGCAGCCAATGAGATAAAATTAATTGTAGAAAATGCTACTAATAAAGCAAATGGTGGTAAAAAAATAGCAGATATAGTAAAAGAAAAAAGCAGAAAGTGGATATGTAGGATTACATGAAAATATTGCTCAAACAATTGATCTTATTAAAGATGTTGAATCGGCTAGTAAAGAACAACTTTTAGGTATAAATCAAATTAATGATGCAGTGAATGCTTTAGATAAACAAACACAGCAAAATGCCTCAATAGCTAGTCAAACACATGATGTTGCAATGGAAACAGATACAATTGCAAAACTTGTAGTAAGTGATGCAGATGAAAAAGAATTTATAGGAAAAGATCTTGTGAAAAGAGCTAAACCTACTAATTTAGAATATAAAGGTGAAGAAAAAAGAAAAAGAGAAACTTTGATAAAAGAAAGAACTTCTTCTAAAACAAATGTTCAAGCTAAAAAAACAACAACTATAAAACCCATAGAGTCATCAAAAAGTAGTGATGATGAATGGTCAAGTTTTTAATTAAACTTGCCTCTATAACATAAGGAACTTTTGATTAAAAAAGTTCCTTATGCTTTTAAAATATATCCAAAATTAACTACATTTTCAATATTCAAATTTGGAGTTTTTTTCTTCAGTCTCGAAACTGCATCTCTAATCGTAGAACGCGAAATATCTTTATGATTCCAAACACTATATTTTAAAGTATCATATGAAACATTTTGATTTAAATTCTTACAAAATAGAAACAATACATCAAGTTCCGTTTTTGTTAAAGTAATACATAAATTGTTAACATAAAATGTTTTATTTAAAAGATTATATTTTTGATTCATCCCCAGGTCTATAATCTCTTCTTCTATATTAGGTGTAGGTATCTTCGTTAAGAGTGAGTTTTTAATCATCTTTAAAGAGATTAGTAAACTAGCTTCCACTTCACTTGCTTCAAATGGTTTAATAAGATAGCCAAAAATATTTGTATCACTTGCTTCTTGCATAGTCTCAGAATCTTTATATGCAGTGGTAAAAATAATAGGCAAAAAATATTGTATATTTAAAATTTTTGCACATGATATACCATCTACCGATCCGCTAATATTTATATCCATAAAAGCTATATCTATTTTATTTTGTTTTACTATTTCTAATGCACTATCCATATTTGTTGCTGTATAAATATTTTTAAAATTTAATGATTTTAAAATATCTAATAAGTATTCAGATCTTATAATTTCATCTTCGACAATTAATATATAAAGATCTTTATTTGTCATATTTACTTTCCTATTTTATATTCAAGTTCAAATTTTGTACCACTATGAAATGAAAATTTACTTTTATGATCTGGAAGTTTGGCACAAAATTGTTCTACAAGTTTTAGACCCAAACCTTTTTCCTGTGTCTTGTTGTTAAAACCAATACCATTGTCTTCTATAGATAAATATACCGTATCTTTTTTTTGTATAAGTGATATTTTTATATATAAATTTTCTACACGCATATTATATTTAATGGCATTTGTAAAAATCTCATTTATGATTATCCCTAGAGAAACAGCATGATCAAATTCTATATCAATATTATCAATTTTAGATTGTAAATTTATTTTGTCAAAGCTACTTGAGATGTTATTTATAATCTTATTTAGATACTCTTTGACATTTATATTACTTAAGTCTTTTGATGTATACAATTGCTCATGTATCATAGACATTGATTTTATACGGTTTATTAATTCATCAAACTGATGGGTATTATTCTTTTCTTTTTTACCTTCAAACCATAACATGCCTATAACCATATGGAAATTATTTTTTACTCGATGATATACCTCTTTTAACAAGAGTTCTCTCTCTTCTGAGAGGTTTTTAACCTCTAGATAGGCATCTTGTATCTCTTGTGTTCTTACTTCAATCTCTTGCTCTAGTAAAGCTTCATTTTTATTTTGTATTTCGATAAGTTTCTTTTGAATTATTACTTTTTCATTTTGAAATATATAAAATTTATTAGTAAGAACTAAGGTAAAAAATACAATTTCAAAAAATGATGCAAACAAGAATGAATATCTATTAATATCATTATTTTCTATCCATCCATTTGTCATAGCTGACATTAATGACATAGAAATCATATAGATTCCCATTGCAAAAAGATAGTATTTTGTATTTATGTCATTGTTTATTCGTAAAATATAAATAGCTACAGAAAATAAGACTAAAAATAAAACAGATGCTAAGGCATTCATTACCTCAAACCATGGATTAAAACTAATAACAATAAGAATAGCTAACACCCCAAAGGTATACCCAAAAATATTTAAAGGTTTGTATATTTTTGGTAGATGTTTTTTTACATTTAAAAATTCTGATGAAAATAAAATGAGAAACATAACAACCATAGATGTAACCATAATAAACTCATAGAAATATCCATCTACAGGAGTATGTAGTATAAGTCCACAATATGAAGCAACCCATAAAATATAAAAAAAAGTATAACCACTATAATAAAGATAGAGTTTTTCTTTGATTCTAAAATATATAAATAAATTCATTAGGGTAATTATAAAGATTGCACCAAAATAAAACATATATAAAATATCATCTATATAACCATGAATTGATTGGAAATATTTCTTTTCATATATTAAAAACTCACCTGAAGTTGTTAGTCTTGAGTTAGCTTGTATGTAATAAGTTTTAGTTTCATTTGGTTTTATATCAAGTTCAAAAATTGGATTATGATTAAAGTTTTCTCTTTGATCTAAACTCTTTATTAAACCATTTTCTTCTTTTTCCCATTGATTATTCTTGTTTCTGTACAATGATAATACATGAAAATATGGTTCTGTAAAATATAGTATAAATTTGTTAGTATCACTTTTATTGAGTATAGTAAGTCTGAACCAAAGAAAACCTTCTTTGTGTCCGAAAGTAAATTGGTTAGGTGATTTTACAAAAGTCTGAGTAGGAATATTTTCAATAGATAATTGTTTTGAATTATCATAAAATTTTTCTATAATAAAGTTGGATTTTTTATCTATATCACTTTCTAGAATTACATCTGAATACAGCAGATTAATGAATAATAAAATAAGAGATAATTGTTTTATCATGAGTATTCTTTTTAGTTTATATTAATTATATCATAAATAAAACATAATTTTCCGTCACCATAACGATACTTAATTGAAGAGAAAATTCTATTAAAATTCTTCTTTATACATATCTCTAATTTTATAAAATTTCTCTTTATTTTTCATAAAGAGCTCTATTAATTTTGGATCAAAATGTTTACCTTTTTCTTCTTTAAATAATTCTAATATTTTATCATCAGGCCATGCTTTTTTATAAGCTCGTTGACTACCTAATGCATCAAATACATCAGCAACAGCTGTAATTCTTCCAAAGATATGAATATCTTCACCTTTTAATCCTTGAGGATACCCTTTACCATCATATTTTTCATGATGCTGATGTGCAACAATAGCAGCGGATTTTAAGATTGTTCTATCTGAGCCTTTTAACATGCTATATCCTAAGTGCGCATGTGTTTTCATGATTTTAAATTCATCAACAGTTAATTTTCCTGGTTTATGTAAAATAGCATCAGGGATTCCAACTTTTCCGATATCATGCATAGGAGAAGCCAATTTGACTAGTTCAGCTTCACTTTCATTTAAACCATAAAGCAGTGCAAGAAGTTTTGAATACTCAGCAACTCTTTTTACATGTTGACCTGTCTCTTTACTCCTTAATTCACCTGCAGCACCCATTGTAAATATAATCTCTTTTTGTGTATTTTCTATCTCTATATATAAATCTTCAATTTCTGTAATATTCTTTTCTATAGTAGACGTCATTTTATTAAATGAATTAGATAATTGCCCAAATTCATCATTTATACCTACTGGTAATTTGTTTGAAAGTGTTTTATTTTTAGAACCAATTTCTCTTATGAATCTTGTTATAAAGTCTAAAGGCACATTAATTCTTGCGATTAATATTATTGCTGCAATTACTAGAAGTATTGATGAAATTATACTTACAAAGATTACTATAAATGTAATTTGTTGAGCTAAGTTATCTGAATGATTTAAAATATTTAGTTTAATGTTTTTTGATATATTATCCATTTTTTTTATCTCATTAAAAATATTATCTTCTAATTGTTCTTTTTTGTTTATGATTGTATTTAACTCAACTTCTTGTTGTATGGAGTCTTTTTTTAAATATACTATTAAGTGTTCATTTTTCTTAATTGATTCAAAGTATTCTTCAAATTTTAAAAGATCATTTTGATGACTCTTATAAAACTCTTGACTTAACAATAAGTTTTGATATATCGCAGAAATAAGATAATGGTCTTGGTAAAGAACATTTTGACTTAAGTGGAGAACTTCATGTATATTTTTGCTTTTTATGATTGTATTTAAACGAATAGGGAGTTGAAGTATATGTATATATAAGTCTTTAATATCTGATTGAATTTTCTCTATTTCTATATGTATCATATTTCTTTTTTCAAAGGAAAAATTAGATATTTTTTGCTTTCTTAATTCTTTTAATAATCTTTTGTTTTTGAGTAGTGCTTTACCTGAAATATGTTCTGTAATGATTTGAATATTAAGAATATTTTCTTGTACTTTTTTGATATTTTGATTTAGCTGTTGTTTGTTTTTTAATATCGAATATTGTTTTGTATAGAGTTTTTTATGTAGAGATATTTTATCCTCAATGAGTTTATGTAGTAGTTCTATTTTATTATTATATTTCTCTTGATCAAGAAGTTCTGTTTCTAGATGTTTATATTTTTTCTATAGTAGTAGGTAACTTTATTTGTTCTAATTGTTTAATTGAAGTACTTAATAAAATATTAGTATTTAGATCATTTAAAACTTTAACACTTTTTAATACATCGTGATTTTGTTCTTCTAATGTAATTATAGTTTTTAATGTTATTTTATCAACCTTTACAGTTGAAGTAAAATATATCATAGTTGCAGAAAATATTCCAATTACTACAGCCATTATTATAACACCGGCTAGAACAATTTGTTTGATTGATTAATGTTTGTGTTAGTTTTTGAAAAGTATTTATTATCATATCTATTTTGCCTCCATCTTATTCCAGTTATAGCTTCTTATCGTTCCATTTTTAATAATAGATGCCCATATTGTAGATGAATATTGATTATGTTTTTTATTAAATCCAGAGCTAAAACCTAATCCAATATCTAAGTCTTTCGTTTGTGATAATATTTTAATAATACTTTCTCTATTTGTTACTTTTATTTTTGAGTTATTTAAACTGGTGACAAAGAGTTTTCCTACAATATAACCCTCAAGAGAAGCTAAGTTGGGTTTTTTATTTGGAAAATATTTTTTAAACTCTTGTAAAAATTCTTTAACAATAGGTAAATTTGCACTAAGCATTGGAACCGTTTGTGTTGTTATTAAATTATTACTTAACTCTTTAAGCTCTTGAATTGTTGTATTTCTTCTAATTGGTGAAATACTTATAAATGTACTATTTGGAAAATCTTGTTTTGCCAACTTCATAAATTTTATAATAGGGTTTGTTGTTGCAAACATTAGTATTATTTTAGGTTGTGTAGGATGATCCAAAATCTTACTTAAAGCAGATTCAACATTAATCGAGTGGCTGTTGTATCGACCATGATATATTTTATGAAGATTTTTATATCCTCTTTTTTTAAGTTCATCAATAGCAGCAAAATAGCCTGAGTTTCCATAGACATCATTTTGTGAAAAAAAGACCATATCTTCTGGTGTGAATCCTTTATTTAGAAGTTTTGAAATAATATATTGCGATTCTTGTTTATATGAAATTCTATAGTTAAATACATTCTTATCAGCATTGTCTTTTCTTAAAAACTTTGAGCCACTGTATGAGCCAACTACTGCTATATTATTTGTATTCATAATTGGAATAGTAAGTTTAGCTGTAGGTGTACCAAAGTTACCTAAAAATGCTAAAACATTATCTTCATGGATTAGTTTTTCAACATTTTGACTAGCTTGAATAGGTTGATATTTATCATCATAAGTGATAAGTGAAAAAGAGTATTTTTTATTAGATTCTGTATTGTTTTTTTTGATATATGTTTGAAGACCAATATTCATAGCTTGTCCTAAACTAGAATTTGGACCACTTAAATCAGAGGTACTTCCTAGTTTTATCTCTTGTGCTAGTAAATTGAAAAATAAAGTAAAAAATACAATCGTTAACTTAAACATAATATACCTTTTGTAAAAATGTAATATTATAGAATATTATGTAAAATCTTTTATCCTGCTTAAGATAAAAAACAATTAAAATTATTTTATAGTACTTTATCCTTTGATATTAAATTTATATCCAAAGTCCACAATCGTTTCTAGTGAATTTTGGGGTATCTTTTTTCGGAGTCTCATCACTAATGTTCTAATACTATCAGTTGTAGCGATATCACCTTCCCACACATAGTTTAATATATGATCGTAACTTAATACTTTGTTTTTATGAGTGATGAGTTGATGTAATAAAAGAGACTCTTTTTTTGTTAGTTTAACAAGTTCTTTTTTATAGAGTTCTCTTTTTTCCATGTCATAAGAAAAACCACCAGCTAATACTATAATTTCTGTATCAAGTTGGCATAGCTTTTCTATTTTTACTTCTAATTCATCTATAAAGAAAGGTTTTTTTAAAAAATCATTACATCCAAAACCATAAGCATTTTTAATTGTATCAAGATCGATACTAGAACTAATGATTAAAATAGGAATGTTTTTGTCATTTTCTCTAATCTCTTTTAATATATTTATCCCATCTATTGAAGGGACATTTATATCTAAGATAAAACAGTCGTAACCATCAAAAACATTGTTTAATGCTTCATGACCATCTGTAAAAGAATCAACTTTATAACCTTTAATCTCTAATCTTTTTACTATGCTATTATTTAATCTATTGTTATCTTCTAATAATAATATTTTCATATCTCAGCCTTTTTTGGTAATTCAATAACCAATGTTGTAACGTCAGGAGTATTTTTAAAATAAATTTTTCCATTCATCTTATCTTTAATAAGCGTTCTACTCATATAAAGACCCAGACCGTTACCTTTTTCTTTAGTACTATAGTAAGGATCAAAAAGATGCTCTCTATCTTTATCTTCAATCCCACAGCCATTATCAACAATTAAAATTTCAACTACATCTTCTTTTGAAGAGACTGTTACATTAATCTCTCCCTCATAAGCTCGGTTATCTTCTTTTACTTTAAGTATAGCATCTTTAGCATTATTTAGGATAGTTATTAAAACTTGCATAAACTCATTTTTATAGCCGTATACTACTAGCGTACTTGATGAGTATGTAATATTAAGATCAATATAACTATATTTTATTTGTCGATCAATGATATTTAAAATTTCAACAAATGCATCTCTAATATAAAAATTTGATTTTTGTGCAGAGGGTTTTAGAAAATCTCTAAAATCTTTTAATGTTTTTGACATATATTTTATTTGAATCATTGCATCTTTTACAAATACTTGCATATCATTATCTGTAAGTTCATAAATTTTATATTGGAGTTCTAAATCTTGGACAATAGCTGACATCTCTACTAGTGGTTCATTCCATTGATGTGCAATAGCATTAATCATCTCACCAATCTCTGCTAGTTTTGATTGTTGGATTAAAAATGATTCATGTTGTTTTTTCTCATTTTGTATTTTAACAAGCTCAGTTACATCATGTAAAATAGTAACAATTCCAGCTACTTTATTTTCATTTCCTAGATACATCTCTTTACTAATCACAATATTTTTGGTGGTATCGTTCATATGATAATCCATTACGTATTCATCAACTTTCTCTTTTTTAAATAGTTTTCGCTCTATTTTTTCATGTATTTCACAAAATTCTTTTTGATCTTGAAAAAAATCATACATTGTTTTTCCAATAATTTCATCTTTAGTTTTACCTATAAAGTTACAAAAAGCATCATTACATCCAAGATATTTTCCTGCTCTATCTTTGTAAAAAATTGGATTCTTGATTGTATTTAAAAGTGTTTCGATGAAGTTTAACTGAATTTGTAATTCATTTTTTGCTTTTCTTTTATCTTCTACAGAATCTATCAGTAAAAATATAATTATCGTAAAAAATATAAATGTAAGCGTTATTGTTGCTAGTTCTTTTTCGTAGTTGTCATAAAATGTTAAAGGTTCATTTTGGATAATACTATTTTGTGGTAACTGAGAGATATCAATATCAAACTTATCCAACTTCTTATAATCAAAAATATAACTATTTGGACTTTTTTCAAGAATAGGAAGACTTGAGATTGACTTTCCTCTTAGGATATATTTTGCTATTCTAGCTGCTGATTCACCCTGCGAACTAGAATGGGTAACAAAACCTCCCACTAATCCACGATTGAGATAAAAATCCCATAATCCATAAACAGGAACATCTGCATTTTTCTCTATTGCTTGTAACCCATCTTTAAAGGTAAAAACTTTCCCTGTTTTATCTTTATGTAAAAGCATAAATAAAATAACAGTATTTTTATCTAAATCACGTACTTTCTTTTGTAAATTCTCGATTTTAAAGGTATCTATATATTCAACATCAAGAGTATCTTTATGTTTCTCATAGGCTTTGAAAAATTCTTTTTTCATACCTTGACCAGTTGTTGTTGTGTCATTTATTACTAATAGTTTTGATATATTAGGATGTAAGTCAAGAATTAGATCAATATTTTTTTCTATATCAACTTCTTCTACAACCCCTGTAGTTCTTTTGTGTATATTAGAATTTCTAAATATTTTTTTATCAAAATTGTTTATACCACAAAATACAATAGGCGTATCGATGAAAATTTGATCGTGGTAAGTATTTAAAAATTCTAGTGCATTATTATCAGAGGCAATTATTACATCAAATTTTCTGTTTTTATATCTATTTTTATAAAATTCAAATAAAGATGCCATATACTCTTTATTATAAACTCTTTTGGTATCCATGTATTCTGTCGTGATTTCAGTGTCAGTGAATTTGAAGCTATTTTCAATAGCATTTGAAATAGAGTTTGTCCACTCATACCCTTTATGATATGAGTGTAATAGTAGTACTTCTTTTGCACAAATTATAGATGATAAGAAAAGAAGTAAGACTAGTTTATTTTTCATAACCACATTCATCAAGTAGGTATAAAATAGAGCTATAGTCTTTTTCAGAATTATGACTTAGTCCTATTTCACATGTTTTACTTGTACTAAATCCCCTTTTGATATCTGGTTTTAATTGAGCTTTTAAGCCACCTAATGCTGATTTATTAAGTTCAGGAAAATTAAATCCTCTATCTCCAGCAAATCCACAACAGTTTATATTTAAAGGAATTGTAACATCATTACTTAATATATTTGCTAATTTTTCAAACTTATCATCAAGTTTCATTTTCTTAGAACTACATGTAGTATGTAATACAATTGGTTCATCCGTTTTTTTAATCTCAAGATTAGGTACTAAAAATTCTAGTGAAAATTCAATTGGTTCATAAACCTTCATATTCATTTTTCTTAGACCATTTACCATTCTATATGTACATGGAGAATTATCACAAATGATTGGGTACTCACCATTATTTGAAGCTTCAAATAACTCCATAAGTAATACTTCAAGTTGCTCATCAGCATCTTTTGTAAAACCTTTACTTTCAAAAGGTACACCACAACATAGTGATTTGTCTTTTGATGGATAGATGATATTATATTTTGATTTATTTAATAATGATTCTACTACTTTATTTAAATCTCTTGTATCTTTCGCATCTTTGCTTGCACCAAAAGCTCTATTTATACAACTAGAAAAATACACTACATTTTTAGAATGAGTACTCACTTCCGTACTTTTTGTATACGATGCAACTCTAGGCATTGAGTTAAACCAGTATGGGAATGCTGGTATAATATCACGTATTTTTCTCATCCCTTTTGGTTTAATGATTGACTCTACGAAGTTTAATACTTTAAATCCTTGTCGAACCATAAATAATGTTTCACCATATTTATTTGCAATTACACCAGATGCAGTTTTAGCTAATTTTGAGTTTCTATGATCTCTAATATCTTTTGTTAATGCCCCTGTATTAATATCAACAGGACAGGCAGTTGCACATAGTCCATCAACAGCACAAGTCTCTTCTCCATCATAAATATACAGTTTTTCTAACTCTTTGTATTGTTCATTATTTTCTTTTCTTCTTTGAATCTCTCTATTAACTGCAATTCTTTGACGAGGTGTTAATGTTAAATCTTTAGAAGGACACACAGGTTCACAAAAACCACACTCTATACATTTATCTGCAATAGGATTAAATGCAGGCATAAATTTTAGATTTTTTAAGTGAGCTTTTTTATCTTCATTTATGATAACCCCAGGATTTAATAGATTTTTTGGATCAAAAATATTTTTAATCTTTTTCATTAAAATATATGCATCTTCTCCCCATTCCATCTCTACAAATGGAGCCATATTTCTACCAGTTCCATGTTCTGCTTTTAATGAACCTTTGTATTTAACAGCAACTAAAGTACAAACATCATCCATAAAGTTTTCATATCTTTTTACTTCTGATTCTTCTGAAAAATCTTGTGTAAATACGAAGTGAACATTTCCTTCTAAAGCATGACCAAAAATAATCGCTTCAGTATAGTTATACTTTTTAAATAACTCTTGTAATTCAATAACCCCAGAAGCTAAATCTTCAACAGCAAAAGCAACATCTTCAATGATAACAGTTGTACCACTTTCTCTCATTGCTCCAACTGTTGGAAATGTTCCTTTTCTAATAGCCCATAACTTAGCATATTCTCTAGGATCATATTCAAATTTAGCATCAACTACTAGCTGATATCTTTTTGAAATCTCTTTTACTTTTGTAATTCTATTTTCTAAATCTTCTTTTGAACTACTTCCACACTCTACTAAAATAGAAGCAACATCATCATCTAGTAATTTGTATGATGGATCGATATCATCTTTGTGTTCGATACTTCTTAAACTTGCTCTATCCATAAGTTCTGCAGCATTTACAAGATCTTTTTCTTTCTTTAAATCTGCAACAAATTTACAGGCTTCAAACATATCTTTAAATAAAATAATTGATGATGCTTTTACTTTTGGTTCTTCTACTGTGTTATATGTAATAGATGAAATAAATCCTAATGTTCCCTCACTACCAATCATAAGATGAGCAATAATATCAATAGGATTTTCAAAATCAATTAATGCATTTAAACTATATCCTGTTGTATTTTTAATAGAATATTTTTTCTCAATTTTTGAGTGAAGTTCTTTGTTATTATGAATTTGAGATACTAATGCTTTTAGTCTTTCAACTAGAGCACTTTTATTATTTAAAAAGTCTTTTTTAGATTGTTCGCTACTTGTATCTAAAATAGTACCATCATTTAAAATGATTCTGATATCTTTTAATGTTTTGTATGAGTTTTTATCTATACCACAACACATACCACTAGCATTATTAGCAGCAATTCCACCAATTTGTGCAGAGTTAATACTTGCAGGATCTGGACCGATTTTACGTCCAAAGAATCGTAACGCTCCATTTGCTTGTGCTCCAACAACACCTGGTTGTAGTTTGATTTGTTTTGCATCATTTAAAACTTCAATACCTCTCCATCCAAATGAACAAACAACTAGTATTGAATCAGTAATTGCTTGACCAGATAGAGATGTACCTGCTGCTCTAAATACTACAGGAAGATTTTGCTCTGAGGCATATTTTAAAATGAGACTTACTTCTTTTTCTTCAATCGCTTTGATTACGATTCGAGGAATCATTCTGTAAAAAGAAGCATCTGTACCGTATGCTAATGTATGTAGTGAATCTGTAAAGATTCTATCATTACCAATCTCTTGAATTATTTTGTCGTGAAATTTTTTGTATATATTATTTAACATTTTATTCCCTTTTTTATGTATTTATTTTTTTGATTTGTGAAAGATAAAAAAGTTTTATTCAAGTCTCGCTATAGTGTAAAGCCTCTGTTGTGGGTTATTTATGAAAGATGACATAATATACAACTACATAGAACATGATGACATAATATACAACTACATAGAACAAGATGACATAATATACTACTTATAAAATAAACTAAATTATATAAATACATAGAACAAGATGACATAATATACAACATTTTAGCGAAACTGATTGTATGCTAAATAGGGTGGTTAACTTTTGACACAGTTTTACAAATTATTTAAAATTTCAAGTTGTTTTTTACTTAAAACCTTTTGTGTTTTATATACACAAGTAAGATGAACCTGTGTTGCTTGTACTTTTAAAGTTGCTATTTTATTAACTAAATCACTTAGGTCACTTGGTTTTGATCCTGATAAGATTTTAGAAGCTACTTCTTTTTCTAAAGGTGCAATTTGTTTCTTTAAAGGCATAACTGCAGACATAGTTTCTTTTCTGATTTTTAATAGCTCAACTTTTTGATTTTCATTGAGAGCTAATTCTTCGTTATTCCAGTTTTGTTTAACTTGCATAGTCATATGAGGTATCATACCCATAATTAAAAATGGAGCTCTTTTACTGGCATTTGCAAAGTTAGAGAAGAAAAGAACTAGACATAGAGTAAGTAGTGATTTTTTATACATTTATTTTCCTTGAAATTTTTATAAAATATTTTATACTATTAGAACTTGAAGAATGATTATTTGTATTAAAGAGTTGATTTAAGTGATTGAAAAAGAGAATGTAAAAAATGTGTAGATATGAAAAAAGGGAAAAGTTTTAAAACTTTTCCCTTTATTTTATTTAGTCTCCAAATCCTGAGAATCCGTAGAACTCTGGGAAGGCAACTATACTTGCTAGGATTGCTATTTGAATCGCAATAAATGGCATAACCCCTTTGTAAATATCCATTGTCTTCACACCTGTTGGGGCGACCCCTTTTAGATAGAAGAGTGCAAAACCAAATGGCGGAGTTAAAAACGATGTTTGTAAATTCATCGCTATTAAAATACCAAACCAAACCATATCAATCCCTAACATTTGAGCAATAGGATAAATAATTGGTATAACAATAAATGTAATCTCAACAAAGTCAATAAAGAACCCAAGTACTAAAATAGATAACATAACTAATATCAAGAATCCCCATTTTTCACCAGGTAAACTTGTCATGAAATGTTCAACTAACTCTTCTCCACCTGTGTATGAAAATACCATAGAGAACGCAGTTGCACCTAATAAAATTGTAAATACCATTGCTGTAATTTTTACAGTTTCTAAAGCCGCTTCTTTTACAACTTTTAGTGAGAATTGTTTATAAGCAACAGCTAATAATAATGCTCCCACACCACCAACAGCAGATGATTCAGTTGGAGTTGCAATACCAGCAAATATAGAACCAAGTACCATAATAATAAGTGATAAAGGTGGAATAATAGCTTTTAAAGCTTTTATAATCTCATCTTTTTTTACTAAGTTTTCTTGTACTGGCATAGCAGGTGCTACGTCTTCATTAAAATAAGATACTATTAAAACGTATGCAATATATGAACCAACAAGCACAAGTCCAGGCATAACAGCTGCTTTAAATAAATCTCCAACAGCAACACCTAAAACATCACCTAAAATAATAAGTACAATAGATGGTGGAATAATCTGACCCAGTGTTCCTGAAGCACAAATAACACCAGTTGCTAACTTTTTACAATAACCGTATTTAAGCATAACAGGTAGTGAAATAACACCCATTGCTACAACAGAAGCACCAACAACACCAGTAGAAGCTGCAAGTAATGCACCAACTAAAATAGTTGAAATTGCTAAACCACCTCTAACTGCACCAAACAATGTTCCCATTGATTCTAGTAATTGTTCAGCTAGTTTAGTTTTTTGTAAAATAATACCCATAAAAATAAATAATGGGATAGCCATTAAAATCGTATTTTCCATAATAGAATAAATTCTATATGGCATCATATCAAATAGTCCAATACCTTGTATAAGGTGTTCTATAAAACCATCTTCCATACCTTCAGCGAAACCTTCAGAGTAGATACCGAATACTAAAGCAACACCTGCAAATGTAAAGGCAACAGGAAATCCTATTAACAGCATTAGTAACGCTGTAAAAAACATATATATACCAATCATATTATAGTACCTCCTCTTTATGTTCATGTCGTTTTATATCTTGAGAATCAAATAAAACAGCACCGTTTCTTAATACAAATGTAACTGTAGATATAAGTAAAAATACAAATGATGTTGCAATTGCACTTTTAACAATCCATCTATCAGTTAATCCACCTGGATCGCCTGAAATTTCTTCTAATTCATATGCATCTAAAGCAAAAGCATAACCACTATTAATAATAATTAATGCAAATGGTACGATAAAAATAAATGCACCAATTATATTGATAGTTGCTTGTTTCTTTGGTGACATTCTTTCATAAAACATATCAACTCTAACATGACCATCTTCTTTAAGAGCATAAGCCATACCAAATAAAAACACTACAGCAAATAGATGCCATTCCATCTCTTGCATACCAATTGAACTGTTTTTGAAGAAATATCTCATTAATACGTCATAAAAAACGTTTAATAACATAAGTATCATTGCTAATGCTGCGATACCTCCTATTAGATCTATAAACTTATCTAATACTTTTATAATTTTATTCATAATTTTCCTTTCTAATATCCAGTTTAACTAACCATAATATTAGTTAAAGTCGATATTTGTTAAATAAGCGGGGTTACCCCTGCTTATTTATTATTTACCTTCTAAACTTTTAAGATAAGAATAGTCAGACAGAATTGTCCAAGGTCTAATTTGCTTAATATAGTTTGCTTGTGATTCTAAGATTTCTTTAGCTAAAGGATCTTTAGAAGCTTTCTCTACTAGTAAGTCATCGTTTGCTTTTTTAATTGCAGACATAACTGAATCTGGGAAAGATTTAACTTTAATATTTGGGAACTCTTTTTTCATAGTAGCCCAGTTCTTACCACTTTCGTGATTAGATTGTGTATACATGTCATAAGATGCAGTTTTCATTGCAACTTTGATAATCTCTTGTAAATCTGCTGGAAGTTTATCCATAAATTTTCTGTTGATTAAAAATTGTAACTCTGTTGCTGGTTCATGCCAACCTGTGTAGTAGTATGGTGCAACTTTGTGGAATCCCATTCTTAAGTCAAGTGAAGGTCCAACCCATTCAAGTGCATCAATAGTACCTCTGTCAAGTGATGTATATAATTCACCTGGAGCGATATTAGTAACGTTTACACCTAATTTAGCTACAACTTCTCCAGCAAAACCTGGAATTCTCATTTTAAGACCTTTTAAGTCTGCAACAGAATTGATCTCTTTTTGGAACCAACCACCCATTTGATTTCCTGTGTTTCCACCTGGAAATGAGTAAAGATTATGTGGCTTATAAACTTTTTCCATTAATTCCATACCACCACCTTGATAGAACCAAGCATATTGCTCAGAAGCTGTCATACCAAATGGCATTGTTGTAAAGTATAAAGTATTAAGAACTTTACCTTTCCAATAATAAGACGCTGAATGACCCATTTGATATTGACCGGCTTTAACCATGTCAAAAATACCAAAAGGTGACTTATGTTTATTTGAAGAATCAATTCTAACCTTAAGTCTCCCGTTACTCATTTTCTCAGCCATATTTTTAAAATTAATAACTGCATCTCCAAATACTGGAAAGTTTGACGGCCATGTCATAGCCAACTTGATCTTGTACGTTTTTTCAGCGTATGCCGCGCTTGTAAGCATTGCAACAACTAAAAGTGCTTTTCCGAATGTCTTCATTTCTTTCTCCTTTTAATGTAATTGATTTGTAATCAGAAAAAGTGTAACGTGAAGAAATAACATCCGTATAACAAATATAACAAGAAATTGGTCAATATTGTTATACGGATAAAGGGCTTTATTTTGCTCTTAAATCTTTAGTGTTAGTATTGCATTCTTTAAACAGGGAGTAGAGTGATGATTAAACAAGACCTTCTTATAATAGGTGCGGGGCTTAGCGGGTTATATGCGGCATATCTATTACAAGACAAATATAATATAACTATTATAGAAGCAAGAGATAGACTAGGTGGTCGTATAGTAACAAGTGATGGTAATGACTTGGGCCCATCGTGGGTATGGATGCATCATACAAATATAATAGAACTTATAAAAAAGTTAGATTTAGAGCTATTCCCTCAGTATACAAAGGGTTTATCCGTATATGAAGATATGATTAGAAATGAAAAATTCCAAGCTCCTGAGATGATTCCCTCATATAGAATAGAAGGTGGTATCTATAAAATAGTGGAATCTTTAGTAAAAAGACTAAATGTTACTTTTTGTATCAAAGAAGAGGTACAAAAAATCACGAAAACTAAGAATAAGATAAAAGTCATCACAACAAAGAGTGAATATACTACCCATTTTGTTATCTCAACTTTGCCTCCTAGAGTTATTATTCGAGATATAGCATTTTCTCCTACCCTAGAATTAGCAAATATAGAGAAATTTAATTCTATTTATACATGGATGGCACATTGCACAAAATATATAATAGAGTATGACACTGCATTTTGGAGAGAGCAGGGCTTAAGTGGCTTTGGTATATCTCATAAAGGACCTATAACAGAACTTCATGATGCTTCAACAAAAACACAAGCTGCATTATTGTGTTTTATCCATCGTAATATAATAGCAAGTGATGAAGAGATCAAAAATCAGTTAGTACGACTGTTTGGAGTAGAAGCTAAAAACATTAAAAAGATATATAGTATAAATTGGAATAAAGAGAAGTATACAGCGACATCATTAGATAGTAGATCTGAACATCCTTATAATGAAGGAATGGTTAAAAGTATATATAATGATAAAGTAAAGTTTATAGGAACAGAAACAGCATCTGTTGAGTCTGGTTATTTGGAGGGTGCAATAGTAAGTGTCAAAGAGATGGTATCTGAAATAGAACATAATTGATTATAATTAAATATTGATGTAGTGTAATGTTTTAGATATAATAATTATAGGTAAACTTAATATAATTTATTTGTTTTAGTATGTATCTATTAGAACATACAATAAAGGATTGTGATGAATGTTTTTAAAGATGAACACAGAATACTAAATATTATTAAATACTCCCCAATAGTATTAGTAATATTTCTATCATTTATTATTACCCAAGTTTTTATACAGCAGAAGAATGAAAATTTAGAAAATGAAATCAAAGAAGTCAAAAAAGTATTTTATGAAAATAATAAACAAAGGGTAAAAGAAGAGATTGATAGAGTTATCAATGATATAAAAGAAGAAAAAAACAATCTTGAAGAATCATTAAAAGTAGAGATTAAAAATAGAGTAAATGAAGCGCATCAAATTGCAACCGATATATTTAATCAAGAATCAAAATTTAATGGAACAAAATATGCTCTTACAAAAGAACATATCTTTCATACAATAAAGTCAGCTTTAGGTGGAATTTTATTTAATGAAGGAAGAGGTTATTTCTTTATGACAGATGTAAAAGGAATAATCTTATTACAACCATTAAATCCTGAATTAGAAGGTAAAAATATTCTTAATTTTAAAGATGCAAATGGATATAAATTTGCTCAAAAAATGATTGAAACAATAAACAATAAATCAGAAACATATGATACTTATTATTGGTATAAATATAAAGACAAAATTAATAGTTATGAAAAAATCAGTTTTTATAAATACTTTAAACCTTACAACATCTTAATAGGAAGTGGTGAGTATCCAGATGATTATGAAAAAGAATTAAAAGTAAAATTACTTAAAAAAATTCAAAAGATTAGATATGGAGATGATGGTTATATTTTTGTATATGATGAAATAGGAAATTCATTATCTCATGTAAAAAAAGAATTTATTGGTACAAATAGACTTGACGTTCAAGATAAAAATGGTAATTATGTTATACAAGATTTATTAAACTTTGCACAATATAATATAGAAGGATTTATTTCTCATATTGATAGTAGAACGTCAAAGAATGTAATAGATGATAGAAAAAAAATATCTTATGTAGAACTTTTTCATGATTGGGGTTGGGTAATAGGCTCAAGTTTTTATTTAGATAAATTAGATAATCAAATCGCGGAAAAAGAAAAGTCTTTAAAAAATTCTAATGAAAAAGCAATTGAAAATATACTCATAATTAGTTTTTTTATTACTTTAATGTTTATAATCATTTCTTTTTATATTTCCAAACTTATTGATCAAATATTTAAAACTTATAGACTAAGTATTGAAAAAGAGGTACAAAAAACACTAGAAAAAGAAAAACTTTTAGTACAACAATCAAAAATGGCTACTATGGGTGAAATGATTGGAAACATTGCGCACCAATGGAAACAACCACTGAGCGTTATATTAATGTCAAATGGTTTATTACGATTAAATCATGAATCAGCAATAGTTTCACCAGAAAAAGATATAGATATAGCACTAAATAATATTGACAATTCTATAGAGAATCTATCTCAAACAATTGATGATTTTAGAAACTTTTTCAATCCAAATAAAGAGCATGTATTATTTAAAATATCAGACGCACTTAATCAAACAATTAAACTTTTTTCATCACAACTTAAAAATAGAAATATTGAAATAATTCAAGATATTGAAGAAGTTGAATTAGTTGGTTTAGAAAACGAATTACAACAAACTCTTATTAATTTGTTGAAAAATGCAACCGAAGAGCTTATCAAAAAGGAATCTAAAGAAAAAAGATTCATCTTTATTAATACATCTAAAGAGAATGATTGTTTATAATTAAAATAAAAGATAATGCCAATGGAATTCCTATAGATATTTTAAAAAAAGTATTTGACTCATATTTTACTACTAAAGAAAATGAAGGTGGAACAGGTATTGGTTTATATATGAGTAAACAAATTATTACAGAGCATATGAAAGGTACTATCACAGCATCTAATGTTACATACACATATGAAGATGAACATTATATAGGGGCAGAGTTTTCTATTGTAATTCCGTTAAATAGTAAAGATGATTAAAAAAAGGAGATACTATATAATGTATCTCCTTTTTTATTTTAAATTTTCTAGACGTAAACTAATAACTTATTGCTATTTTTCCTACTGCTTTTCCACTCTGGCTTAATTTATGAGCTTCTTTAAAGTTATCTACACTAAATCCTTCATATGTTTTAGTAAGTGTTGATTTGATTTTTTCATCATCTACTAACGATGCTATTTTAGTTAGGATTTTATTTTGTTTTTCTATATCTTCTGTTGTAAACATAGATCTTGTAAACATAAACTCCCAAATAAATGTAACAGATTTAGTTTTTAGTTTATTGATATCTATACTTTTACTAGTATCAACAATAGAGCAAATTTTACCCTGTGGCGCAATTAGTTCTGCCATAGAATCCCAATGCATATATGTATCTGCAACATTAAAAATATAATCTACATTTTGAAAACCTGCTTCTTTTACAGAGTTGATCAAGTCTCGATGGTTTACAACATGATCTGCACCCATTTGTTTACACCAAGAAATAGTTTCTTCTCTTGAAGCAGTTGCAATTACTGTTAAATTTGTAACTGTTTTTGCAATTTGAGTAGCAATAGAACCAACACCACCAGCACCACCGATGATTAATAATGTTTTATTTTCATTTGGTTCTATATTCATTCTATCAAACATTGCTTCCCATGCAGTAAGTGAAGTAAGTGGTAATACTACAGACTCTAAATCACTTGTAGACTTTGGAGCTAAAGCAACGATTCTTGAATCTATAACTTGATACTCCGAGTTTGAGCCTGATTTTGTTACATCACCTGCATAAAATACTTTGTCTCCAACTTTACAAGTTGTTACATCAGCCCCAATACTTTCTACTATTCCAATACCGTCATATCCAAGAATTTTAGGCTCATCTAGAACTATATCTTTTGCACTGTTTGCTCTTACTTTAGTATCAACAGGATTCATAGATACAGCACTTATCTTTACTACAATATCAAAGTTTTCGGCATTTGGTTTATCTATTTCAAATTCGATTAGACTTTCACTATGCTCAATCTCATGCGATGTTTTAAATCCTATAGCTCTCATTTTTTTTCCTTTAAATAAAATATTTTATTATCTGTATTTATTCTATCATACGCATTCTTTATTAAAGCAGATTCTAAAATAATCCTCACAAAATCTCTTTTTTGTGACACTAAACGTGATTTTCTTTTGTTACACTATATTCAAACTTATTTCAAGGGATTATAAATGACGCATATATTTTACAAACTTATATTTTTATTACTTATCACCTCTTTGAATATTTACGCAAATACAGAAACAAATATCAAGAAAAATCCTATTGTCATAAAAGAAGTAGATAAACTTGTTTTATTCTCTTACTATAATATGGGGATGAACTATGGGAAACACCGTCAATATAAAAAAGCTATAAAAGTCTATGAAAAAGTAATCAAAATAAATCCACAAGATTCTTATGCCTATTATAATATGGGAATAGATTATGGAAAACTAGAAAAATATGATAAAGCAATAGAATCATATAAAAAAGTAATAGAACTCAATCCTCAAGATTATCAAGCATATATAAACTTATTTGAAGTGCAGTTAATCTCAAATTTTAACTTTGATAAGGAGTTAGAATCAAAATACTACAACTTTTTTAAAGAAGAGAAGGATTATTTTATTGTTCATGATATGCTAAAATTGTTATCAAAACTCAGTCATAATAAAACTGTAGATATAAATATCTGGCTAGATACCTACAAAGAACAATCTTTATCTGACTGGTCATTTAGTGAATTAGAAACTTGGGCAAACAAAAAAGCTTTTCCAATGAAAGAAAAACTTCTTAATGCTATAGAAGTTTTTAAAACAAAACAATAAAACTTTAGCTTATTAATCTAAAGCCTTAACAAACTCCTTCTCTCCTTAAAACTCCTTTTCCCTTCAATTGTTTGGGATATCTTCTACTATATCTGTATTACTTAGAATCATCATTTTATCTTTTAAAACAAATTAAAATTTGTAAATTTTATTAAAACTCTTGACTTTAGTTTGATATCAAACTATAATTCCAATATATAGTTTGATATCAAACTAAAATAATAAAAGGGAAATAGATGAAAGTATTAAAGTCAAGAGTAGTTATAGCATCTTTATTAGCTGCTTCAATTTTAGGAGGATGCGTAGCATCAAAACAAGTAAAGGAATCGAATATGAAATCAAATAAAATAAAAGTAGTAGAACTATTAAGCTCTATTGAAAATGGAAATCAAGAACCAGTTGGATATATCAATCCAAATAAATACATTCAACACAATCTTGCAGTAAAAGATGGGTTATCAGGTTTTGGTGAAGTGTTATCATTGTTACCAAAAGATAGTGCAAAAGTAAAAGTTATAAGATCATTTCAAGATGGTAATTTTGTTTTCACTCATACAAAATACAATTTCTTTGGACCAAAAGCAGGTTTTGATATCTTTAGATTTGAAGATGGGAAAATAGTAGAGCATTGGGATAACTTACAAAGTATAGTAGAAAAAACAGCAAGTGGACGAACACAGTTTGATGGAACTACTGAAGTTACTGATTTAGATAAAACAGAAGAAAATAAAAAATTAATCAAAAATTTATTGGATGATGTCTTTATGGGTAAAAATCCAGCAAAAATAACTGAGTATATTTCAACAACAAATTACAAGCAATATAATCCTCATGTAAAAGATGGATTAGCAGGACTTGGTGAAGCGTTAGAATCGTTAGCAAAAGCTGGTATGCCAATGATATATGAAAAAAATCATAAAATTTTAGGAGAAGGGAACTTTGTATTGTCTGTTAGTGAAGGACAGTTTATGAATAAACATACATCATTTTATGATTTATTTAGAATAGAAGATGGAAAAGTTGTAGAGCATTGGGATACGG
The DNA here is from genome assembly GCA_025267735.1 of Mactra quadrangularis. NCBI lineage: Eukaryota > Metazoa > Mollusca > Bivalvia > Venerida > Mactridae > Mactra > Mactra quadrangularis. The sequence goes on from JAMOLF010000182.1 coordinate 22,244, forward strand.
TAGAAGAGATTCCTTCTGAAGATAACTGGCAAAATACTAACGGTAAATTCTAGTATTTTTTATAAGATAGGATATACTACAAATCAATAAAATAATAGTTTTATTTTATTGATTATAAATATAGGAATAAACGTTTAATGAATAATATTAATGCAATCATCTCAATCATAGGCAATATTCACACCAATGCAAACAAGCTTATAATTGATGAGTTAAAAAAACATGATCTTACAGGACTTGCTCCTTCTCATGGAGATATTTTAATACTTCTGTATCAAAATAAAGAGGGTGTTCCCATGAATAAAATCACTGCATCTATTAATAAAGATAAATCAACTGTGACTACACTTGTAAATAAGCTAGAAAAAATGGAATTATTAGAAAAGTTTAAAAATGAATCAGACAGTAGAAGTACCTTAGTAAAACTAACACAAAAAGGACTTGATACTAAACCTATAGTATTGGATGATATCTCATCAAAACTTTTAGAAACTACATATAAGGACTTTTCAATCGAAGAAAAAGAACTAATCTGTAGTTTACTTACAAAAATTAATAACAACTTTATAGAATAATCGCTTACATAAATAATTGAAAAGCTTAAAAGGTTACAAATATTTAATTTAACTCTTCAGCTAATTGTTTAGCCCCTTTAAAATCTTTTTTACCAGTTCCTAGTTTTGGGACATCATCTACTATATGTATATTACTTGGAATCATCAGTTTATTTTCAAAAGTATTTCTCATTTGTTCTTTTAATTTATTAACAAACTCTTGAGTCTCTCCACTTAATAAAAGGATGATTTTTTCACCTTTTTTTTCATCTTCTAATGATGTGATAGTAAAATCGATAGTTGTCTCTTCTGTATCACTTTTGATAAGTTCTGATATTTTTTCTTCAATAGCTCCTAGACTTACCATCTCCCCACCAAGTTTAGCAAATCGTGAATATCTATCTACTATCGTTAAAAAACCATCATTATCTACTCGACCTTTATCTCCTGTTACATAAAATGTTTGACCTTCTATAACTTTAAGAACTTCAGCTGTTTTTGCTTCATCTTTTAAGTATCCTTTCATCACTTGAATACCTGCAATTAAAATCATACCTTCTTTACCGATTTCTAACTCTTCAAAAGTTTGTGGATCTACAATTTTGATTTTTGTTCCAGGGATTGGCATACCTACTGTTCCTCTTTTATCTCCTACTTGTACAGTATAATCAGGAGCTAACACATTTGGTAAATTACAAGCAGCTACTGGTGTAGTTTCTGTAGTACCATAGCCTTCAAAGATATCTTTTCCAAACTTCTTTTTAAAGTCATGTCTTACATCATCCCTTAGTTTTTCAGCACCCGCAAGTGCAAAGCGAATAGTATCAAACATCAAAGGATGTACTTTTTTATTTTTTGTATAGAGTCTATAAAATGTAGATGTCCCACACATTACAGTTGCACTATATTTAGAGATAAGTTTTCCAAGACCGAGCCCATCTGTAGGGTCTGGATGACACACACATTTAATACCTTCAATTAAAGGAAAAAATGTAGTTACAGTTATCCCAAAAGCATGAAAGATAGGTAGAGAACCTACGATAACATCTTCGTCATGTAAGTTCAATATCCCTGCTATTTGTTGTGTATTTCCTAATATATTATCACTTGTAAGCTCTACACCTTTTGGTGTACCTTCACTTCCAGAAGAAAATAAAATCAGGATAGTGTCATCTTTTTTTACTTTTTTAATATGGATTAGTTTTAATATGCTACTTGGTAAAAACTTCACTGACAATAATGTAATCAGACCTTTTACTTTAGTAATCTTTAGTTTTAAATCTTCTACATAAAGCACATCAACTAAATCAAATACTTCTTTTATATTGATACCTTTATCTTCAAGTTTTTCTATAAACTTTTTTGAAGCTACGATAGTTTTGATTTCAGCTTTTTCTATCGACATCTTTAATGAGTTTATCTCTGATGTATAGTTTAAATTTACAGCAGTTTTTCCAAGCATCAATACAGAGTTATTGATAAAAGCTCCAGCAGCTGTTGATGGTAGTAGTAGTCCTACATTTTGTCCTTTTATCTCTTTTTTTAAGAGGTCTTTAAAAAGTATAGAAACAGTTAAAAATTTATTTCCAGAAAGTTCTAATCCAGTAGAATCTGCAAAAATCATCTCTCCTGATACCTCTTTTAATTTATCAAAAATAGTTTCACTCACAGTTCCTAAGTCTTTTACATGATCTTGCCATGCTGCAGTTGCAAGGTTTACGACTTCACTTTTTACTCTTACTGAGTTTGCTTTTTCTTTTGAGATTGTTTTTGAAAAAGAAACTGTCACATTATTGGTTCTATATGATTTGACAAATTTTTTATTTGCACGACTAAACATAGACTCCCATAAACCTCGAATATAAAATGATACAACTTTTACATCTGTTGTAGTTTGTCTTAATATAAGTTCAAAACCTTTTTTAAACTCACCCATATGACCATTTCTAGTTAAACTTCCTTCTGGAAATATCACTACGACACTTCCTTTGTCTAACTCTTCGGCTACTTTTAAAATTGTAGATTTACTTGAGCTATTTGAAATAGGGATAGCTTTAAATATTTTTAATAACCATTTTAAATACCATTTTTCATAGATAGGTTTATGCATTACAAATTTCACTTCTCTTGGTGTTGACATCAAAATCACAGCCCAATCGATCCACGAAACATGATTTCCTAAAAGTAATACTCCTCCATTAGATGGAATATTTTTTACACCATTTACTTCAAGTTTATACTTTAGCCCAATAACAAATTTTACAAATAGTAGTAAAATAGATTGTGGTAGTTTATATACTGTATAAAGTGTTCCTATAATTGTAAGTATCAAGATGAGGTATAAAGTATTTTTAGGATCAAAATCCATCAGTGAAACTACAGTTGTAAGTGTAAGCATCGCAAACATAGCAAGAGAATGAAACCAGTTATTTCCAGCTAAAATCGTACCTAGAACATTTTTTTTAGCATTAAACTGAATGAGTGAATTTAAAGGAACTACAAATAATCCTCCAAAAATACCAAATACTAAAAATGTTAGAGAGAGTAAAAGTGCACTATCAACAACAGTTGAAATATAAATCATCAAAGACATACCCAAAGCTGCTAAAGGAATAGTTCCCACTTCTATATAGTGTTTAGAAATCCTTGCATATATAATAGAACCAATCGCTATACCGATACCAGAAGCTGCCAAAACACCATTGATAACAAATACATCTGTTATATTTAAATACTGTTTAGCAAAAGATGGAAATACAGCCATCAAACCTTGTGAGATACCCCAAAATACAGACAGACCCATCACAGATAAAAAGATCACATTATTTGAAGAGATAGTATTGATATTTTTTACTAGTAACTTTCCTTTGAATAATAGTTTTGTATCTAAAGTCAATGTCTCATTTGATGTATATGAAGTTCTTAGTTTTTTAAGTATAAGAAGTGATGTCACCATCTCTAATAATGCAATAGGAACTACATAATACGTAAGCGGTAAAATAGCATCAAGTAAAGCTTCTTTTGTTGTTAATGTATCTAAAGCATTTGCTATATAATAAGACTCAAATACATACGAAGCAATCGCAATCGCAAATAAAATAGCGATAATAGAAACAGCTTGCAAAGCAGAGTTACCTTTTGTTAAATTCTTTTTACCCCATACATCTAAAATGATTCCAAATTTAGCAGGTGAATAAACAGCACTTTGAACAGCTAATAATACAAGATTAAACATAGCTATATAAAAGTTTCCAGTCATATAAGAAAATACCATCAGTACTGATAATATAAATGAAGAGATAGCTCCATATACTAAGATATCTTTTTTATTATATTTATCTGAGAGATAACCACTGAATGTAAACAGTAGTAAAAAAGGGATGATTATCATCGCATTAATTATCGATATCCATACTACTTGTTCACTTCCATCAAATACTTTAAATGCAATGTTTTGTAAAAGTACTTTATGTGATACATCCACAACAGCATTACAAAAAACAACAAATAAAAAAGCTAATTTAACGATAAATAGATTGTTTGTAGATTTTGCCATTAGATCTCCTTTTCAAATTCTTTAATTGTTTGACGATTAAAAATATATGGCTTAAATGAGTTCAAAATATCTAGAACCAATATCTCAGGTACAAAACCATTTTTTTCTAAAACTTTAGTACTAAGTTCTCTTTCAAGAGAAGCTAGTTTTTTACTTGTACTTACATACTGTGCTATTAGTTCTGATGATATTTCATATTTTCTTAGTTCTGTATATACATTTAAAACTTCAGTTTCTGTTTTAAAATAAACCTCTTTATCATCTAGTAAATCTAACTCGATAGCTTCTTTTAAAATATCTGCATCGATATTTTTTTTATTAATTGGATTTTTTATTTCATTTGATAACATCTGAATAGATTGAAAGATTAAGTCTGATCTATCGTCAAAATTGATCTCATAATAATCAAATAACTCTTTTATATAATCAATAGAAAAACTCAAATTGTCTTTAAAATATTTTATCAAGTTCAATACTGTGATAGTAATCTCTGGATAATACTTCATATTGATTGAAGTACTAAGAGTGTTAGGTAATAAACCTTTTTTATAATAAAAAGAAATAGTATGATTACTCAAGCCTGTTTGGCTTACTAATTCACTCATTTTATAATAGTTTTTATCTTCTATAACTTTCATTTTAAATCCTTAAAGTTAAGAGTTGAACTCTTTACTATTGAAAGTATAGATAAATTAAAATAAAAAGTCAAGAGCTGAACTCTTTACTTTTAAATATTTGACTTTTTTGTGACAGAAAATGTGACTTTGTTTAGTTAAAATAGCTTAAATTTAGATAAGGATCTTTTGATGAATAATACTAAAAAACCTTTGGTAATACAAGAGTTAGAGTTCTTATATAATATTATATTAGACGAGCTAGATAATATAGGTAATATGGATAAAAAAGGATATGTATTAGATGCTGATAAGAATATAATAGAATTAAATTTATCTGAGTGTAATATAAGTGAAATAAAAAAACTTGAAAACATAGATGAGTTGACATTATTAGTAGAATTATATTTATCGAAAAATCAAATAAGCGAGATAAAAAATCTAGAAAAGTTAACATCATTAAAAATATTAAGCTTATATGAAAATGAAATAAGTGAGATAAAAAATCTAGAAAAGTTAAAGTTATTACAAACCTTACATTTAGGTCGTAATCAAATAAGTGAGATAATTAATCTTGAAGAACTAAAAGCACTAGAAATATTATCTTTATATATAAATGAAATAAGCGAGATAAAAAATTTAAGTAAGTTAAAATTATTAAAAGAATTAGATTTATATGATAATAAAATCAGTGAAATATATGGATTTGATGAGTTGAAACTATTAAAATTATTAGATCTATCAAAGAATCAAATAAAGAAAGTTATAGACGTGAAAAAAATATTTGAGAATTTTGAAAATATAGAAATATTAACGATTTTTGATAATCCTTTTTTAACAGAAATTAAAGATTTAAAATTAGATGAAGAGATAGATAGTAATAATTTTCAGGATTTAAAAGACTATTTTCAAGGTATTGATGATAATACAGCTGTAGAAATTCAATCAATTAAAAAAATTATGTTAGTGGGAAATCATCATTCTGGTAAAAGTACTTTTTTAAATAATTTTTTGGGAATTAAAAAGAATGAAGGAAGTACTCATATCTTAAATATTAAATCTTATCCGAAAGGGAATAATAAAGAAAATATTGAGGCAATTATTTATGATTTTGGAGGACAGGATTATTATCATGGTCTTTATAAAGCATTTATGACTAATCACTCGACAAATCTTTTATTTTGGAAAAAATTTACAAATAACAATGAATTATCAGATGATAACAGTAATCGTACAAGTCAGACTCAAAATTTTACTAATGGATACTGGATAAAACAGCTATCAAATTTTGATGAAACTTTTAGTAAAAAAGATGAAGAGGTAAAAGGAACGAACAAACATTGGATTATACAGACACATACAGATGATGATGGAGTTCTTTTTTTAAATGATTCTTCTCTTTCTTCACATATTTCAAAAGAATTTCATGTTAATACAAATGATAAAAAAGACTTAGACTTTGAGTTCTTAAAAAAACATTTAATAAAAGAGATAAAAAAATCAGAAAAAATACCAAAATTACCTATAGATATTGAAGTAGAGAAATATATTTTTAAGCAAGAAAGTGCAGAATCTACAAATGTATCTGAAATATTAAAAGAGTTACCCAAAGCAGAAGAACGAATATATTATATTTTAAAACAATTATCAAGACAAGGTTTGATTTTGTATTATCCATATATAGAATCCTTGAAAGATATTGTCTGGTTAAATCCTTCTAAAACAATAGAAAAAATACATAATGATATATTTGATGAAGAGAGTATAAGTAAATATAGAGGAAGAGTACCTCAAAAAGAATTTGAAGATATTTGCATTTGCAAACAATTAAGAGCAATGCTTTTAGAAAATAAAGTAATATTTATAGATAAAAGATCAGGTGCAGATAGCTTTTATATAATTCCAAGCTATCTTCCTCGTTTAAACGAGGATAATGCCGATACCTTGTATCTTTTTGATATACAAGTTCCCTATCTAACTTTAAAGTTTGAATATTTTATCCCTTTTGGTTTTATAAATCATTTGATAAGTGTATATGGGAAAACACCAGAAGTAAAGAAATACTGGAGAGATATGCTTCTTTTTACATATGAAGAATCCATAAAAATATTTATAAGACTTGATTTTGAGTCATTGCAGATAAAACTATATGTTATGGGTAAGAATGGTTTATCAAAAAGTGAGATAGATAAAATAAAGAAAAATCTTTTTGAAGATATGATTATGTTTTATAAAGATATAGATACGTATAAAAGTAAATTATATGAAAATGAGATAAATAGAAATGATGATAAACATATTTCTATAAAATATCAAGATATATCAAAAATAAAAATACCAAATGATTTATATATATCTATCGATGGGAATAATTTTGTGCATTACAATACTTTAGATGATGGAGAAAAAACACAAGAACATATATTATCCTATAAATTAAAAGAGAATCAAATTGATAAAGAAAATGGCAAAACACTTTCAACACTAGGATTTAAAAATTTTACTGTAAATAATAAGGAAATGAAAAAGATGAAAAAAATATTTGTGTCATATTCAAGAAAAGATATGGAATATAGAGATGAGTTACGAAAACATTTAAATATGTTAAAAACTTTTGATATAGCAGATAACTGGGCTTGTGAAGATATAAAGATTGGAAAGTGGCATGACCAGATTCAAAAAGAACTAGAAGAGAGTGATATCATCATATATATGCTTTCTGCTAACTTCTTTTCATCAAGTTATATTTTAGACCAAGAAGTAGTAAAAGGGATGCAGTTAATCGCTGAAAATCCAAATAAAAAAATAGTACCAGTTTTAGTAAGTGAATTTGTTGGCTTAGATAAACTAAAAAATATGACTCCGAACCCAACTGAAGAACAAGAAGCTATTTTAGGACTAGGGGATTATCAGTATCTTGCATATAGTAAAACTTTAAATAATCTTACAAAACAAAATGAAGAACATATCATGACACTAAAAGAATTTAGTAACAGAAATGAACTAGAAAAGGGATTGAGTCAAATAGTTGAGAAAATTATTGAAATATTATAAAATTATATTTTCTCAATCCTAACAGCACAATGATTATAATCTGGTTGCAAAGATTCTTTATCTAAAATGCTATTTGTTAAATAGTTTATATCTCTATTACTTATAGGGATAAAGATATTTTTTTCTCTTATATTATCTGTTAAAAATGCTGTAGAATTCAATACTCCTTGTGGTGAGATAACTATTATCTCATCATTATGTAGTATGCCTAACTCTTTAGCATCTTTTTTGTTTATCTCACAGAAGTTTAGAGGTTTAAATTTTAGTAGTGTTCTAGGAAGATTTGTTTTTGTACCACTATGCCATTGGTCTCTTGTACGACCTGTGAGTAAATTAAAAGGGTAGAGTCTATTTGTTTTTTCACTCAAAAGTTTATTTTGTACGAAGTGTAAATTTGCTTTTTGGTTTTCTGTGAAAAATTGTTTATTTTTATATATCTCTTCACCCCATACAAAAGGTTCATTTTTGAGTTGAGAGTAGGATGTTTCAAAGATGTTGAGGTGAGGATTGAGTTTAGTCATCTCTTGATACTCTTCAAATATCTCTTTTGAGTTTTTAAAGTTAAAGGCTTTTTTATATCCTAACTTTTGAGCGATTAGTTGAAATATCTCCCAGTCTTTTTTACAGTCCACTGAAGTACGTGAAAGTTGCTCTTGTTTGGTTATGGTTCTATCAAGATTTGTTTGTGTTCCTTCTTTTTCTCCCCAAGGAGCAGCTGGAAGTTGTATATGTGAGAACTTTGATGTTTCACTACTTTCAT
>JAMOLF010000184.1:0-27123 GCA_025267735.1 Mactra quadrangularis
GTAGAAGAAAGAAAAAGATGACACAGACTTCCGACCAGATGAGAGATCACCGATGACCCAAGGTATGTTAATTTCTTGTGTTTGATTTATCATATTCCGGGGTATCGAGTGTGATTTTCTGATGGAATAAGTATCGACTGTGTTTATACTGGTTTCGAGCAAGTTGAGCAACTTGTTTTGCAGTGACCAGTGCACCCAACTCAGCTTTCCTGGACACTTGTCTCTTTTACCAGTACTTTAGTCACTACCACTGGGTGTTGTTCTAGAGAGGTTGTACTGTATTTGTATTTGTAAGGTTATAACCGCCTGCCCTTGGCTTGATTCGAACCAGTATCCCCTGTACCCCACCTCTTGTGGATACTTGATGGGAAAACCAACTGCGCTACTGACAATGATTAGTCTGGTTAAGTGGGGGACAGGAAGTGAGATCTGCTTAGGCCGAACTGTTTATTTACACTGTGATGATTGATTATGTCCTAATGCGAGTTTGTTTTATGGTGTTGTTTATGTTGCGCACTTTTCTATTTTAGACCAAGAAGAAGAACGAAGAAAGAAAAAGATGACACAGACTTCCGACCAAATGAAAGATCACCGATGACCCAAGGTATGTTAATTTCTTGTGTTTGATTTATCGTATTCTAGGGTATCGAGTATGATTTTCTGCTGGTCATGAGCAAGTCGACACAGTTGTTTTAACTTATTTAGCAGTGACCAGTGCACCTAACTCAGCTTTCCTGGACACTTTTCTATTTGACCAGTACTTAAGTCACTACCACTTGTGTGTTGTTCAAGAGAAGTTTTACTGTATTTGTTGCGCCAATTTCTTGTACGGTTATAGCCGCCTGCCCTGGGCTTGATTCGAACCAGCATCCCCTGTACCCCACCTCTTGTGGATACTTGATGGGAAAACCAACTGCGCTACTGACAATGATTAGTCTGGTTAAGTGGGGGACAGGAAGTGAGATCTGCTTAGGCCGAACTGTTTATTTACACCGTGATGATTGATTATGTCCGAATGCGAGTTTGTTTTATGGTGTTGTTTATGTTGCGCACTTTTCTATTTTAGACCAAGAAGAAGAACGAAGAAAGAAAAAGATGACACAGACTTCCGACCAAATGAAAGATCACCGATGACCCAAGGTATGTTAATTTCTTGTGTTTGATTTATCGTATTCTAGGGTATCGAGTATGATTTTATTGCTGGTTATAAGCAAGTCGACACTGTTGTTTTAACTTATTTGGCCGTGACCAGTGCACCTAACTCAGCTTTCCTGGACACTTTTCTATTTAACCGGTACTTAAGTCACTACCACTTGTGTGTTGTTCAAGAGAAGTTTTACTGTATTTGTTGCGCCAATTTCTTGTACGGTTATAGCCGCCTGCCCTGGGCGTGATTCAAACCAGTGTCCCCTGTACCCCCCACCTATTGTGATGATTGATTATGTCTTTATGTGAGTTGGTTTTATGGTGTTGTTTATGTTGTGCGCTTTTCTATTCTAGACCAAGAAGAAGAACGAAGAACGAAGAAAGATGACAGATTGAAGAGGACGCCCAGTTTGGTAAAGTATGACCTTTTTTACTTATTTTTTCCTACTGTTTTTATATTATCCTAACCTTGTTTGTTCTCTGTTTCTAGGCGTAGAAGAAAGAAAAAGATGACACAGACTTCCGACCAGATGAGAGATCACCGATGACCCAAGGTATGTTAATTTCTTGTGTTTGATTTATCATATTCCGGGGTATCGAGTGTGATTTTCTGATGGAATAAGTATCGACTGTGTTTATACTGGTTTCGAGCAAGTTGAGCAACTTGTTTTGCAGTGACCAGTGCACCCAACTCAGCTTTCCTGGACACTTGTCTCTTTTACCAGTACTTTAGTCACTACCACTGGGTGTTGTTCTAGAGAGGTTGTACTGTATTTGTATTTGTAAGGTTATAACCGCCTGCCCTTGGCTTGATTCGAACCAGTATCCCCTGTACCCCACCTCTTGTGGATACTTGATGGGAAAACCAACTGCGCTACTGACAATGATTAGTCTGGTTAAGTGGGGGACAGGAAGTGAGATCTGCTTAGGCCGAACTGTTTATTTACACTGTGATGATTGATTATGTCCTAATGCGAGTTTGTTTTATGGTGTTGTTTATGTTGCGCACTTTTCTATTTTAGACCAAGAAGAAGAACGAAGAAAGAAAAAGATGACACAGACTTCCGACCAAATGAAAGATCACCGATGACCCAAGGTATGTTAATTTCTTGTGTTTGATTTATCGTATTCTAGGGTATCGAGTATGATTTTCTGCTGGTCATGAGCAAGTCGACACAGTTGTTTTAACTTATTTAGCAGTGACCAGTGCACCTAACTCAGCTTTCCTGGACACTTTTCTATTTGACCAGTACTTAAGTCACTACCACTTGTGTGTTGTTCAAGAGAAGTTTTACTGTATTTGTTGCGCCAATTTCTTGTACGGTTATAGCCGCCTGCCCTGGGCTTGATTCGAACCAGCATCCCCTGTACCCCACCTCTTGTGGATACTTGATGGGAAAACCAACTGCGCTACTGACAATGATTAGTCTGGTTAAGTGGGGGACAGGAAGTGAGATCTGCTTAGGCCGAACTGTTTATTTACACCGTGATGATTGATTATGTCCGAATGCGAGTTTGTTTTATGGTGTTGTTTATGTTGCGCACTTTTCTATTTTAGACCAAGAAGAAGAACGAAGAAAGAAAAAGATGACACAGACTTCCGACCAAATGAAAGATCACCGATGACCCAAGGTATGTTAATTTCTTGTGTTTGATTTATCGTATTCTAGGGTATCGAGTATGATTTTATTGCTGGTTATAAGCAAGTCGACACTGTTGTTTTAACTTATTTGGCCGTGACCAGTGCACCTAACTCAGCTTTCCTGGACACTTTTCTATTTAACCGGTACTTAAGTCACTACCACTTGTGTGTTGTTCAAGAGAAGTTTTACTGTATTTGTTGCGCCAATTTCTTGTACGGTTATAGCCGCCTGCCCTGGGCGTGATTCAAACCAGTGTCCCCTGTACCCCCCACCTATTGTGATGATTGATTATGTCTTTATGTGAGTTGGTTTTATGGTGTTGTTTATGTTGTGCGCTTTTCTATTCTAGACCAAGAAGAAGAACGAAGAACGAAGAAAGATGACAGATTGAAGAGGACGCCCAGTTTGGTAAAGTATGACCTTTTTTACTTATTTTTTCCTACTGTTTTTATATTATCCTAACCTTGTTTGTTCTCTGTTTCTAGGCGTAGAAGAAAGAAAAAGATGACACAGACTTCCGACCAGATGAGAGATCACCGATGACCCAAGGTATGTTAATTTCTTGTGTTTGATTTATCATATTCCGGGGTATCGAGTGTGATTTTCTGATGGAATAAGTATCGACTGTGTTTATACTGGTTTCGAGCAAGTTGAGCAACTTGTTTTGCAGTGACCAGTGCACCCAACTCAGCTTTCCTGGACACTTGTCTCTTTTACCAGTACTTTAGTCACTACCACTGGGTGTTGTTCTAGAGAGGTTGTACTGTATTTGTATTTGTAAGGTTATAACCGCCTGCCCTTGGCTTGATTCGAACCAGTATCCCCTGTACCCCACCTCTTGTGGATACTTGATGGGAAAACCAACTGCGCTACTGACAATGATTAGTCTGGTTAAGTGGGGGACAGGAAGTGAGATCTGCTTAGGCCGAACTGTTTATTTACACTGTGATGATTGATTATGTCCTAATGCGAGTTTGTTTTATGGTGTTGTTTATGTTGCGCACTTTTCTATTTTAGACCAAGAAGAAGAACGAAGAAAGAAAAAGATGACACAGACTTCCGACCAAATGAAAGATCACCGATGACCCAAGGTATGTTAATTTCTTGTGTTTGATTTATCGTATTCTAGGGTATCGAGTATGATTTTCTGCTGGTCATGAGCAAGTCGACACAGTTGTTTTAACTTATTTAGCAGTGACCAGTGCACCTAACTCAGCTTTCCTGGACACTTTTCTATTTGACCAGTACTTAAGTCACTACCACTTGTGTGTTGTTCAAGAGAAGTTTTACTGTATTTGTTGCGCCAATTTCTTGTACGGTTATAGCCGCCTGCCCTGGGCTTGATTCGAACCAGCATCCCCTGTACCCCACCTCTTGTGGATACTTGATGGGAAAACCAACTGCGCTACTGACAATGATTAGTCTGGTTAAGTGGGGGACAGGAAGTGAGATCTGCTTAGGCCGAACTGTTTATTTACACCGTGATGATTGATTATGTCCGAATGCGAGTTTGTTTTATGGTGTTGTTTATGTTGCGCACTTTTCTATTTTAGACCAAGAAGAAGAACGAAGAAAGAAAAAGATGACACAGACTTCCGACCAAATGAAAGATCACCGATGACCCAAGGTATGTTAATTTCTTGTGTTTGATTTATCGTATTCTAGGGTATCGAGTATGATTTTATTGCTGGTTATAAGCAAGTCGACACTGTTGTTTTAACTTATTTGGCCGTGACCAGTGCACCTAACTCAGCTTTCCTGGACACTTTTCTATTTAACCGGTACTTAAGTCACTACCACTTGTGTGTTGTTCAAGAGAAGTTTTACTGTATTTGTTGCGCCAATTTCTTGTACGGTTATAGCCGCCTGCCCTGGGCGTGATTCAAACCAGTGTCCCCTGTACCCCCCACCTATTGTGATGATTGATTATGTCTTTATGTGAGTTGGTTTTATGGTGTTGTTTATGTTGTGCGCTTTTCTATTCTAGACCAAGAAGAAGAACGAAGAACGAAGAAAGATGACAGATTGAAGAGGACGCCCAGTTTGGTAAAGTATGACCTTTTTTACTTATTTTTTCCTACTGTTTTTATATTATCCTAACCTTGTTTGTTCTCTGTTTCTAGGCGTAGAAGAAAGAAAAAGATGACACAGACTTCCGACCAGATGAGAGATCACCGATGACCCAAGGTATGTTAATTTCTTGTGTTTGATTTATCATATTCCGGGGTATCGAGTGTGATTTTCTGATGGAATAAGTATCGACTGTGTTTATACTGGTTTCGAGCAAGTTGAGCAACTTGTTTTGCAGTGACCAGTGCACCCAACTCAGCTTTCCTGGACACTTGTCTCTTTTACCAGTACTTTAGTCACTACCACTGGGTGTTGTTCTAGAGAGGTTGTACTGTATTTGTATTTGTAAGGTTATAACCACCTGCCCTTGGCTTGATTCGAACCAGTATCCCCTGTACCCCACCTCTTGTGGATACTTGATGGGAAAACCAACTGCGCTACTGACAATGATTAGTCTGGTTAAGTGGGGGACAGGAAGTGAGATCTGCTTAGGCCGAACTGTTTATTTACACTGTGATGATTGATTATGTCCTAATGCGAGTTTGTTTTATGGTGTTGTTTATGTTGCGCACTTTTCTATTTTAGACCAAGAAGAAGAACGAAGAAAGAAAAAGATGACACAGACTTCCGACCAAATGAAAGATCACCGATGACCCAAGGTATGTTAATTTCTTGTGTTTGATTTATCGTATTCTAGGGTATCGAGTATGATTTTCTGCTGGTCATGAGCAAGTCGACACAGTTGTTTTAACTTATTTAGCAGTGACCAGTGCACCTAACTCAGCTTTCCTGGACACTTTTCTATTTGACCAGTACTTAAGTCACTACCACTTGTGTGTTGTTCAAGAGAAGTTTTACTGTATTTGTTGCGCCAATTTCTTGTACGGTTATAGCCGCCTGCCCTGGGCTTGATTCGAACCAGCATCCCCTGTACCCCACCTCTTGTGGATACTTGATGGGAAAACCAACTGCGCTACTGACAATGATTAGTCTGGTTAAGTGGGGGACAGGAAGTGAGATCTGCTTAGGCCGAACTGTTTATTTACACCGTGATGATTGATTATGTCCGAATGCGAGTTTGTTTTATGGTGTTGTTTATGTTGCGCACTTTTCTATTTTAGACCAAGAAGAAGAACGAAGAAAGAAAAAGATGACACAGACTTCCGACCAAATGAAAGATCACCGATGACCCAAGGTATGTTAATTTCTTGTGTTTGATTTATCGTATTCTAGGGTATCGAGTATGATTTTATTGCTGGTTATAAGCAAGTCGACACTGTTGTTTTAACTTATTTGGCCGTGACCAGTGCACCTAACTCAGCTTTCCTGGACACTTTTCTATTTAACCGGTACTTAAGTCACTACCACTTGTGTGTTGTTCAAGAGAAGTTTTACTGTATTTGTTGCGCCAATTTCTTGTACGGTTATAGCCGCCTGCCCTGGGCGTGATTCAAACCAGTGTCCCCTGTACCCCCCACCTATTGTGATGATTGATTATGTCTTTATGTGAGTTGGTTTTATGGTGTTGTTTATGTTGTGCGCTTTTCTATTCTAGACCAAGAAGAAGAACGAAGAACGAAGAAAGATGACAGATTGAAGAGGACGCCCAGTTTGGTAAAGTATGACCTTTTTTACTTATTTTTTCCTACTGTTTTTATATTATCCTAACCTTGTTTGTTCTCTGTTTCTAGGCGTAGAAGAAAGAAAAAGATGACACAGACTTCCGACCAGATGAGAGATCACCGATGACCCAAGGTATGTTAATTTCTTGTGTTTGATTTATCATATTCCGGGGTATCGAGTGTGATTTTCTGATGGAATAAGTATCGACTGTGTTTATACTGGTTTCGAGCAAGTTGAGCAACTTGTTTTGCAGTGACCAGTGCACCCAACTCAGCTTTCCTGGACACTTGTCTCTTTTACCAGTACTTTAGTCACTACCACTGGGTGTTGTTCTAGAGAGGTTGTACTGTATTTGTATTTGTAAGGTTATAACCGCCTGCCCTTGGCTTGATTCGAACCAGTATCCCCTGTACCCCACCTCTTGTGGATACTTGATGGGAAAACCAACTGCGCTACTGACAATGATTAGTCTGGTTAAGTGGGGGACAGGAAGTGAGATCTGCTTAGGCCGAACTGTTTATTTACACTGTGATGATTGATTATGTCCTAATGCGAGTTTGTTTTATGGTGTTGTTTATGTTGCGCACTTTTCTATTTTAGACCAAGAAGAAGAACGAAGAAAGAAAAAGATGACACAGACTTCCGACCAAATGAAAGATCACCGATGACCCAAGGTATGTTAATTTCTTGTGTTTGATTTATCGTATTCTAGGGTATCGAGTATGATTTTCTGCTGGTCATGAGCAAGTCGACACAGTTGTTTTAACTTATTTAGCAGTGACCAGTGCACCTAACTCAGCTTTCCTGGACACTTTTCTATTTGACCAGTACTTAAGTCACTACCACTTGTGTGTTGTTCAAGAGAAGTTTTACTGTATTTGTTGCGCCAATTTCTTGTACGGTTATAGCCGCCTGCCCTGGGCTTGATTCGAACCAGCATCCCCTGTACCCCACCTCTTGTGGATACTTGATGGGAAAACCAACTGCGCTACTGACAATGATTAGTCTGGTTAAGTGGGGGACAGGAAGTGAGATCTGCTTAGGCCGAACTGTTTATTTACACCGTGATGATTGATTATGTCCGAATGCGAGTTTGTTTTATGGTGTTGTTTATGTTGCGCACTTTTCTATTTTAGACCAAGAAGAAGAACGAAGAAAGAAAAAGATGACACAGACTTCCGACCAAATGAAAGATCACCGATGACCCAAGGTATGTTAATTTCTTGTGTTTGATTTATCGTATTCTAGGGTATCGAGTATGATTTTATTGCTGGTTATAAGCAAGTCGACACTGTTGTTTTAACTTATTTGGCCGTGACCAGTGCACCTAACTCAGCTTTCCTGGACACTTTTCTATTTAACCGGTACTTAAGTCACTACCACTTGTGTGTTGTTCAAGAGAAGTTTTACTGTATTTGTTGCGCCAATTTCTTGTACGGTTATAGCCGCCTGCCCTGGGCGTGATTCAAACCAGTGTCCCCTGTACCCCCCACCTATTGTGATGATTGATTATGTCTTTATGTGAGTTGGTTTTATGGTGTTGTTTATGTTGTGCGCTTTTCTATTCTAGACCAAGAAGAAGAACGAAGAACGAAGAAAGATGACAGATTGAAGAGGACGCCCAGTTTGGTAAAGTATGACCTTTTTTACTTATTTTTTCCTACTGTTTTTATATTATCCTAACCTTGTTTGTTCTCTGTTTCTAGGCGTAGAAGAAAGAAAAAGATGACACAGACTTCCGACCAGATGAGAGATCACCGATGACCCAAGGTATGTTAATTTCTTGTGTTTGATTTATCATATTCCGGGGTATCGAGTGTGATTTTCTGATGGAATAAGTATCGACTGTGTTTATACTGGTTTCGAGCAAGTTGAGCAACTTGTTTTGCAGTGACCAGTGCACCCAACTCAGCTTTCCTGGACACTTGTCTCTTTTACCAGTACTTTAGTCACTACCACTGGGTGTTGTTCTAGAGAGGTTGTACTGTATTTGTATTTGTAAGGTTATAACCGCCTGCCCTTGGCTTGATTCGAACCAGTATCCCCTGTACCCCACCTCTTGTGGATACTTGATGGGAAAACCAACTGCGCTACTGACAATGATTAGTCTGGTTAAGTGGGGGACAGGAAGTGAGATCTGCTTAGGCCGAACTGTTTATTTACACTGTGATGATTGATTATGTCCTAATGCGAGTTTGTTTTATGGTGTTGTTTATGTTGCGCACTTTTCTATTTTAGACCAAGAAGAAGAACGAAGAAAGAAAAAGATGACACAGACTTCCGACCAAATGAAAGATCACCGATGACCCAAGGTATGTTAATTTCTTGTGTTTGATTTATCGTATTCTAGGGTATCGAGTATGATTTTCTGCTGGTCATGAGCAAGTCGACACAGTTGTTTTAACTTATTTAGCAGTGACCAGTGCACCTAACTCAGCTTTCCTGGACACTTTTCTATTTGACCAGTACTTAAGTCACTACCACTTGTGTGTTGTTCAAGAGAAGTTTTACTGTATTTGTTGCGCCAATTTCTTGTACGGTTATAGCCGCCTGCCCTGGGCTTGATTCGAACCAGCATCCCCTGTACCCCACCTCTTGTGGATACTTGATGGGAAAACCAACTGCGCTACTGACAATGATTAGTCTGGTTAAGTGGGGGACAGGAAGTGAGATCTGCTTAGGCCGAACTGTTTATTTACACCGTGATGATTGATTATGTCCGAATGCGAGTTTGTTTTATGGTGTTGTTTATGTTGCGCACTTTTCTATTTTAGACCAAGAAGAAGAACGAAGAAAGAAAAAGATGACACAGACTTCCGACCAAATGAAAGATCACCGATGACCCAAGGTATGTTAATTTCTTGTGTTTGATTTATCGTATTCTAGGGTATCGAGTATGATTTTATTGCTGGTTATAAGCAAGTCGACACTGTTGTTTTAACTTATTTGGCCGTGACCAGTGCACCTAACTCAGCTTTCC
This sequence comes from Mactra quadrangularis, assembly GCA_025267735.1. NCBI lineage: Eukaryota > Metazoa > Mollusca > Bivalvia > Venerida > Mactridae > Mactra > Mactra quadrangularis. Next base: position 9,463 of record JAMOLF010000184.1, read on the forward strand.
TGGACACTTTTCTATTTAACCGGTACTTAAGTCACTACCACTTGTGTGTTGTTCAAGAGAAGTTTTACTGTATTTGTTGCGCCAATTTCTTGTACGGTTATAGCCGCCTGCCCTGGGCTTGATTCGAACCAGCATCCCCTGTACCCCACCTCTTGTGGATACTTGATGGGAAAACCAACTGCGCTACTGACAATGATTAGTCTGGTTAAGTGGGGGACAGGAAGTGAGATCTGCTTAGGCCGAACTGTTTATTTACACCGTGATGATTGATTATGTCCGAATGCGAGTTTGTTTTATGGTGTTGTTTATGTTGCGCACTTTTCTATTTTAGACCAAGAAGAAGAACGAAGAAAGAAAAAGATGACACAGACTTCCGACCAAATGAAAGATCACCGATGACCCAAGGTATGTTAATTTCTTGTGTTTGATTTATCGTATTCTAGGGTATCGAGTATGATTTTATTGCTGGTTATAAGCAAGTCGACACTGTTGTTTTAACTTATTTGGCCGTGACCAGTGCACCTAACTCAGCTTTCCTGGACACTTTTCTATTTAACCGGTACTTAAGTCACTACCACTTGTGTGTTGTTCAAGAGAAGTTTTACTGTATTTGTTGCGCCAATTTCTTGTACGGTTATAGCCGCCTGCCCTGGGCGTGATTCAAACCAGTGTCCCCTGTACCCCCCACCTATTGTGATGATTGATTATGTCTTTATGTGAGTTGGTTTTATGGTGTTGTTTATGTTGTGCGCTTTTCTATTCTAGACCAAGAAGAAGAACGAAGAACGAAGAAAGATGACAGATTGAAGAGGACGCCCAGTTTGGTAAAGTATGACCTTTTTTACTTATTTTTTCCTACTGTTTTTATATTATCCTAACCTTGTTTGTTCTCTGTTTCTAGGCGTAGAAGAAAGAAAAAGATGACACAGACTTCCGACCAGATGAGAGATCACCGATGACCCAAGGTATGTTAATTTCTTGTGTTTGATTTATCATATTCCGGGGTATCGAGTGTGATTTTCTGATGGAATAAGTATCGACTGTGTTTATACTGGTTTCGAGCAAGTTGAGCAACTTGTTTTGCAGTGACCAGTGCACCCAACTCAGCTTTCCTGGACACTTGTCTCTTTTACCAGTACTTTAGTCACTACCACTGGGTGTTGTTCTAGAGAGGTTGTACTGTATTTGTATTTGTAAGGTTATAACCGCCTGCCCTTGGCTTGATTCGAACCAGTATCCCCTGTACCCCACCTCTTGTGGATACTTGATGGGAAAACCAACTGCGCTACTGACAATGATTAGTCTGGTTAAGTGGGGGACAGGAAGTGAGATCTGCTTAGGCCGAACTGTTTATTTACACTGTGATGATTGATTATGTCCTAATGCGAGTTTGTTTTATGGTGTTGTTTATGTTGCGCACTTTTCTATTTTAGACCAAGAAGAAGAACGAAGAAAGAAAAAGATGACACAGACTTCCGACCAAATGAAAGATCACCGATGACCCAAGGTATGTTAATTTCTTGTGTTTGATTTATCGTATTCTAGGGTATCGAGTATGATTTTCTGCTGGTCATGAGCAAGTCGACACAGTTGTTTTAACTTATTTAGCAGTGACCAGTGCACCTAACTCAGCTTTCCTGGACACTTTTCTATTTGACCAGTACTTAAGTCACTACCACTTGTGTGTTGTTCAAGAGAAGTTTTACTGTATTTGTTGCGCCAATTTCTTGTACGGTTATAGCCGCCTGCCCTGGGCTTGATTCGAACCAGCATCCCCTGTACCCCACCTCTTGTGGATACTTGATGGGAAAACCAACTGCGCTACTGACAATGATTAGTCTGGTTAAGTGGGGGACAGGAAGTGAGATCTGCTTAGGCCGAACTGTTTATTTACACCGTGATGATTGATTATGTCCGAATGCGAGTTTGTTTTATGGTGTTGTTTATGTTGCGCACTTTTCTATTTTAGACCAAGAAGAAGAACGAAGAAAGAAAAAGATGACACAGACTTCCGACCAAATGAAAGATCACCGATGACCCAAGGTATGTTAATTTCTTGTGTTTGATTTATCGTATTCTAGGGTATCGAGTATGATTTTATTGCTGGTTATAAGCAAGTCGACACTGTTGTTTTAACTTATTTGGCCGTGACCAGTGCACCTAACTCAGCTTTCCTGGACACTTTTCTATTTAACCGGTACTTAAGTCACTACCACTTGTGTGTTGTTCAAGAGAAGTTTTACTGTATTTGTTGCGCCAATTTCTTGTACGGTTATAGCCGCCTGCCCTGGGCTTGATTCGAACCAGCATCCCCTGTACCCCACCTCTTGTGGATACTTGATGGGAAAACCAACTGCGCTACTGACAATGATTAGTCTGGTTAAGTGGGGGACAGGAAGTGAGATCTGCTTAGGCCGAACTGTTTATTTACACCGTGATGATTGATTATGTCCGAATGCGAGTTTGTTTTATGGTGTTGTTTATGTTGCGCACTTTTCTATTTTAGACCAAGAAGAAGAACGAAGAAAGAAAAAGATGACACAGACTTCCGACCAAATGAAAGATCACCGATGACCCAAGGTATGTTAATTTCTTGTGTTTGATTTATCGTATTCTAGGGTATCGAGTATGATTTTATTGCTGGTTATAAGCAAGTCGACACTGTTGTTTTAACTTATTTGGCCGTGACCAGTGCACCTAACTCAGCTTTCCTGGACACTTTTCTATTTAACCGGTACTTAAGTCACTACCACTTGTGTGTTGTTCAAGAGAAGTTTTACTGTATTTGTTGCGCCAATTTCTTGTACGGTTATAGCCGCCTGCCCTGGGCGTGATTCAAACCAGTGTCCCCTGTACCCCCCACCTATTGTGATGATTGATTATGTCTTTATGTGAGTTGGTTTTATGGTGTTGTTTATGTTGTGCGCTTTTCTATTCTAGACCAAGAAGAAGAACGAAGAACGAAGAAAGATGACAGATTGAAGAGGACGCCCAGTTTGGTAAAGTATGACCTTTTTTACTTATTTTTTCCTACTGTTTTTATATTATCCTAACCTTGTTTGTTCTCTGTTTCTAGGCGTAGAAGAAAGAAAAAGATGACACAGACTTCCGACCAGATGAGAGATCACCGATGACCCAAGGTATGTTAATTTCTTGTGTTTGATTTATCATATTCCGGGGTATCGAGTGTGATTTTCTGATGGAATAAGTATCGACTGTGTTTATACTGGTTTCGAGCAAGTTGAGCAACTTGTTTTGCAGTGACCAGTGCACCCAACTCAGCTTTCCTGGACACTTGTCTCTTTTACCAGTACTTTAGTCACTACCACTGGGTGTTGTTCTAGAGAGGTTGTACTGTATTTGTATTTGTAAGGTTATAACCGCCTGCCCTTGGCTTGATTCGAACCAGTATCCCCTGTACCCCACCTCTTGTGGATACTTGATGGGAAAACCAACTGCGCTACTGACAATGATTAGTCTGGTTAAGTGGGGGACAGGAAGTGAGATCTGCTTAGGCCGAACTGTTTATTTACACTGTGATGATTGATTATGTCCTAATGCGAGTTTGTTTTATGGTGTTGTTTATGTTGCGCACTTTTCTATTTTAGACCAAGAAGAAGAACGAAGAAAGAAAAAGATGACACAGACTTCCGACCAAATGAAAGATCACCGATGACCCAAGGTATGTTAATTTCTTGTGTTTGATTTATCGTATTCTAGGGTATCGAGTATGATTTTCTGCTGGTCATGAGCAAGTCGACACAGTTGTTTTAACTTATTTAGCAGTGACCAGTGCACCTAACTCAGCTTTCCTGGACACTTTTCTATTTGACCAGTACTTAAGTCACTACCACTTGTGTGTTGTTCAAGAGAAGTTTTACTGTATTTGTTGCGCCAATTTCTTGTACGGTTATAGCCGCCTGCCCTGGGCTTGATTCGAACCAGCATCCCCTGTACCCCACCTCTTGTGGATACTTGATGGGAAAACCAACTGCGCTACTGACAATGATTAGTCTGGTTAAGTGGGGGACAGGAAGTGAGATCTGCTTAGGCCGAACTGTTTATTTACACCGTGATGATTGATTATGTCCGAATGCGAGTTTGTTTTATGGTGTTGTTTATGTTGCGCACTTTTCTATTTTAGACCAAGAAGAAGAACGAAGAAAGAAAAAGATGACACAGACTTCCGACCAAATGAAAGATCACCGATGACCCAAGGTATGTTAATTTCTTGTGTTTGATTTATCGTATTCTAGGGTATCGAGTATGATTTTATTGCTGGTTATAAGCAAGTCGACACTGTTGTTTTAACTTATTTGGCCGTGACCAGTGCACCTAACTCAGCTTTCCTGGACACTTTTCTATTTAACCGGTACTTAAGTCACTACCACTTGTGTGTTGTTCAAGAGAAGTTTTACTGTATTTGTTGCGCCAATTTCTTGTACGGTTATAGCCGCCTGCCCTGGGCTTGATTCGAACCAGCATCCCCTGTACCCCACCTCTTGTGGATACTTGATGGGAAAACCAACTGCGCTACTGACAATGATTAGTCTGGTTAAGTGGGGGACAGGAAGTGAGATCTGCTTAGGCCGAACTGTTTATTTACACCGTGATGATTGATTATGTCCGAATGCGAGTTTGTTTTATGGTGTTGTTTATGTTGCGCACTTTTCTATTTTAGACCAAGAAGAAGAACGAAGAAAGAAAAAGATGACACAGACTTCCGACCAAATGAAAGATCACCGATGACCCAAGGTATGTTAATTTCTTGTGTTTGATTTATCGTATTCTAGGGTATCGAGTATGATTTTATTGCTGGTTATAAGCAAGTCGACACTGTTGTTTTAACTTATTTGGCCGTGACCAGTGCACCTAACTCAGCTTTCCTGGACACTTTTCTATTTAACCGGTACTTAAGTCACTACCACTTGTGTGTTGTTCAAGAGAAGTTTTACTGTATTTGTTGCGCCAATTTCTTGTACGGTTATAGCCGCCTGCCCTGGGCGTGATTCAAACCAGTGTCCCCTGTACCCCCCACCTATTGTGATGATTGATTATGTCTTTATGTGAGTTGGTTTTATGGTGTTGTTTATGTTGTGCGCTTTTCTATTCTAGACCAAGAAGAAGAACGAAGAACGAAGAAAGATGACAGATTGAAGAGGACGCCCAGTTTGGTAAAGTATGACCTTTTTTACTTATTTTTTCCTACTGTTTTTATATTATCCTAACCTTGTTTGTTCTCTGTTTCTAGGCGTAGAAGAAAGAAAAAGATGACACAGACTTCCGACCAGATGAGAGATCACCGATGACCCAAGGTATGTTAATTTCTTGTGTTTGATTTATCATATTCCGGGGTATCGAGTGTGATTTTCTGATGGAATAAGTATCGACTGTGTTTATACTGGTTTCGAGCAAGTTGAGCAACTTGTTTTGCAGTGACCAGTGCACCCAACTCAGCTTTCCTGGACACTTGTCTCTTTTACCAGTACTTTAGTCACTACCACTGGGTGTTGTTCTAGAGAGGTTGTACTGTATTTGTATTTGTAAGGTTATAACCGCCTGCCCTTGGCTTGATTCGAACCAGTATCCCCTGTACCCCACCTCTTGTGGATACTTGATGGGAAAACCAACTGCGCTACTGACAATGATTAGTCTGGTTAAGTGGGGGACAGGAAGTGAGATCTGCTTAGGCCGAACTGTTTATTTACACTGTGATGATTGATTATGTCCTAATGCGAGTTTGTTTTATGGTGTTGTTTATGTTGCGCACTTTTCTATTTTAGACCAAGAAGAAGAACGAAGAAAGAAAAAGATGACACAGACTTCCGACCAAATGAAAGATCACCGATGACCCAAGGTATGTTAATTTCTTGTGTTTGATTTATCGTATTCTAGGGTATCGAGTATGATTTTCTGCTGGTCATGAGCAAGTCGACACAGTTGTTTTAACTTATTTAGCAGTGACCAGTGCACCTAACTCAGCTTTCCTGGACACTTTTCTATTTGACCAGTACTTAAGTCACTACCACTTGTGTGTTGTTCAAGAGAAGTTTTACTGTATTTGTTGCGCCAATTTCTTGTACGGTTATAGCCGCCTGCCCTGGGCTTGATTCGAACCAGCATCCCCTGTACCCCACCTCTTGTGGATACTTGATGGGAAAACCAACTGCGCTACTGACAATGATTAGTCTGGTTAAGTGGGGGACAGGAAGTGAGATCTGCTTAGGCCGAACTGTTTATTTACACCGTGATGATTGATTATGTCCGAATGCGAGTTTGTTTTATGGTGTTGTTTATGTTGCGCACTTTTCTATTTTAGACCAAGAAGAAGAACGAAGAAAGAAAAAGATGACACAGACTTCCGACCAAATGAAAGATCACCGATGACCCAAGGTATGTTAATTTCTTGTGTTTGATTTATCGTATTCTAGGGTATCGAGTATGATTTTATTGCTGGTTATAAGCAAGTCGACACTGTTGTTTTAACTTATTTGGCCGTGACCAGTGCACCTAACTCAGCTTTCCTGGACACTTTTCTATTTAACCGGTACTTAAGTCACTACCACTTGTGTGTTGTTCAAGAGAAGTTTTACTGTATTTGTTGCGCCAATTTCTTGTACGGTTATAGCCGCCTGCCCTGGGCGTGATTCAAACCAGTGTCCCCTGTACCCCCCACCTATTGTGATGATTGATTATGTCTTTATGTGAGTTGGTTTTATGGTGTTGTTTATGTTGTGCGCTTTTCTATTCTAGACCAAGAAGAAGAACGAAGAACGAAGAAAGATGACAGATTGAAGAGGACGCCCAGTTTGGTAAAGTATGACCTTTTTTACTTATTTTTTCCTACTGTTTTTATATTATCCTAACCTTGTTTGTTCTCTGTTTCTAGGCGTAGAAGAAAGAAAAAGATGACACAGACTTCCGACCAGATGAGAGATCACCGATGACCCAAGGTATGTTAATTTCTTGTGTTTGATTTATCATATTCCGGGGTATCGAGTGTGATTTTCTGATGGAATAAGTATCGACTGTGTTTATACTGGTTTCGAGCAAGTTGAGCAACTTGTTTTGCAGTGACCAGTGCACCCAACTCAGCTTTCCTGGACACTTGTCTCTTTTACCAGTACTTTAGTCACTACCACTGGGTGTTGTTCTAGAGAGGTTGTACTGTATTTGTATTTGTAAGGTTATAACCGCCTGCCCTTGGCTTGATTCGAACCAGTATCCCCTGTACCCCACCTCTTGTGGATACTTGATGGGAAAACCAACTGCGCTACTGACAATGATTAGTCTGGTTAAGTGGGGGACAGGAAGTGAGATCTGCTTAGGCCGAACTGTTTATTTACACTGTGATGATTGATTATGTCCTAATGCGAGTTTGTTTTATGGTGTTGTTTATGTTGCGCACTTTTCTATTTTAGACCAAGAAGAAGAACGAAGAAAGAAAAAGATGACACAGACTTCCGACCAAATGAAAGATCACCGATGACCCAAGGTATGTTAATTTCTTGTGTTTGATTTATCGTATTCTAGGGTATCGAGTATGATTTTCTGCTGGTCATGAGCAAGTCGACACAGTTGTTTTAACTTATTTAGCAGTGACCAGTGCACCTAACTCAGCTTTCCTGGACACTTTTCTATTTGACCAGTACTTAAGTCACTACCACTTGTGTGTTGTTCAAGAGAAGTTTTACTGTATTTGTTGCGCCAATTTCTTGTACGGTTATAGCCGCCTGCCCTGGGCTTGATTCGAACCAGCATCCCCTGTACCCCACCTCTTGTGGATACTTGATGGGAAAACCAACTGCGCTACTGACAATGATTAGTCTGGTTAAGTGGGGGACAGGAAGTGAGATCTGCTTAGGCCGAACTGTTTATTTACACCGTGATGATTGATTATGTCCGAATGCGAGTTTGTTTTATGGTGTTGTTTATGTTGCGCACTTTTCTATTTTAGACCAAGAAGAAGAACGAAGAAAGAAAAAGATGACACAGACTTCCGACCAAATGAAAGATCACCGATGACCCAAGGTATGTTAATTTCTTGTGTTTGATTTATCGTATTCTAGGGTATCGAGTATGATTTTATTGCTGGTTATAAGCAAGTCGACACTGTTGTTTTAACTTATTTGGCCGTGACCAGTGCACCTAACTCAGCTTTCCTGGACACTTTTCTATTTAACCGGTACTTAAGTCACTACCACTTGTGTGTTGTTCAAGAGAAGTTTTACTGTATTTGTTGCGCCAATTTCTTGTACGGTTATAGCCGCCTGCCCTGGGCGTGATTCAAACCAGTGTCCCCTGTACCCCCCACCTATTGTGATGATTGATTATGTCTTTATGTGAGTTGGTTTTATGGTGTTGTTTATGTTGTGCGCTTTTCTATTCTAGACCAAGAAGAAGAACGAAGAACGAAGAAAGATGACAGATTGAAGAGGACGCCCAGTTTGGTAAAGTATGACCTTTTTTACTTATTTTTTCCTACTGTTTTTATATTATCCTAACCTTGTTTGTTCTCTGTTTCTAGGCGTAGAAGAAAGAAAAAGATGACACAGACTTCCGACCAGATGAGAGATCACCGATGACCCAAGGTATGTTAATTTCTTGTGTTTGATTTATCATATTCCGGGGTATCGAGTGTGATTTTCTGATGGAATAAGTATCGACTGTGTTTATACTGGTTTCGAGCAAGTTGAGCAACTTGTTTTGCAGTGACCAGTGCACCCAACTCAGCTTTCCTGGACACTTGTCTCTTTTACCAGTACTTTAGTCACTACCACTGGGTGTTGTTCTAGAGAGGTTGTACTGTATTTGTATTTGTAAGGTTATAACCGCCTGCCCTTGGCTTGATTCGAACCAGTATCCCCTGTACCCCACCTCTTGTGGATACTTGATGGGAAAACCAACTGCGCTACTGACAATGATTAGTCTGGTTAAGTGGGGGACAGGAAGTGAGATCTGCTTAGGCCGAACTGTTTATTTACACTGTGATGATTGATTATGTCCTAATGCGAGTTTGTTTTATGGTGTTGTTTATGTTGCGCACTTTTCTATTTTAGACCAAGAAGAAGAACGAAGAAAGAAAAAGATGACACAGACTTCCGACCAAATGAAAGATCACCGATGACCCAAGGTATGTTAATTTCTTGTGTTTGATTTATCGTATTCTAGGGTATCGAGTATGATTTTCTGCTGGTCATGAGCAAGTCGACACAGTTGTTTTAACTTATTTAGCAGTGACCAGTGCACCTAACTCAGCTTTCCTGGACACTTTTCTATTTGACCAGTACTTAAGTCACTACCACTTGTGTGTTGTTCAAGAGAAGTTTTACTGTATTTGTTGCGCCAATTTCTTGTACGGTTATAGCCGCCTGCCCTGGGCTTGATTCGAACCAGCATCCCCTGTACCCCACCTCTTGTGGATACTTGATGGGAAAACCAACTGCGCTACTGACAATGATTAGTCTGGTTAAGTGGGGGACAGGAAGTGAGATCTGCTTAGGCCGAACTGTTTATTTACACCGTGATGATTGATTATGTCCGAATGCGAGTTTGTTTTATGGTGTTGTTTATGTTGCGCACTTTTCTATTTTAGACCAAGAAGAAGAACGAAGAAAGAAAAAGATGACACAGACTTCCGACCAAATGAAAGATCACCGATGACCCAAGGTATGTTAATTTCTTGTGTTTGATTTATCGTATTCTAGGGTATCGAGTATGATTTTATTGCTGGTTATAAGCAAGTCGACACTGTTGTTTTAACTTATTTGGCCGTGACCAGTGCACCTAACTCAGCTTTCCTGGACACTTTTCTATTTAACCGGTACTTAAGTCACTACCACTTGTGTGTTGTTCAAGAGAAGTTTTACTGTATTTGTTGCGCCAATTTCTTGTACGGTTATAGCCGCCTGCCCTGGGCGTGATTCAAACCAGTGTCCCCTGTACCCCCCACCTATTGTGATGATTGATTATGTCTTTATGTGAGTTGGTTTTATGGTGTTGTTTATGTTGTGCGCTTTTCTATTCTAGACCAAGAAGAAGAACGAAGAACGAAGAAAGATGACAGATTGAAGAGGACGCCCAGTTTGGTAAAGTATGACCTTTTTTACTTATTTTTTCCTACTGTTTTTATATTATCCTAACCTTGTTTGTTCTCTGTTTCTAGGCGTAGAAGAAAGAAAAAGATGACACAGACTTCCGACCAGATGAGAGATCACCGATGACCCAAGGTATGTTAATTTCTTGTGTTTGATTTATCATATTCCGGGGTATCGAGTGTGATTTTCTGATGGAATAAGTATCGACTGTGTTTATACTGGTTTCGAGCAAGTTGAGCAACTTGTTTTGCAGTGACCAGTGCACCCAACTCAGCTTTCCTGGACACTTGTCTCTTTTACCAGTACTTTAGTCACTACCACTGGGTGTTGTTCTAGAGAGGTTGTACTGTATTTGTATTTGTAAGGTTATAACCGCCTGCCCTTGGCTTGATTCGAACCAGTATCCCCTGTACCCCACCTCTTGTGGATACTTGATGGGAAAACCAACTGCGCTACTGACAATGATTAGTCTGGTTAAGTGGGGGACAGGAAGTGAGATCTGCTTAGGCCGAACTGTTTATTTACACTGTGATGATTGATTATGTCCTAATGCGAGTTTGTTTTATGGTGTTGTTTATGTTGCGCACTTTTCTATTTTAGACCAAGAAGAAGAACGAAGAAAGAAAAAGATGACACAGACTTCCGACCAAATGAAAGATCACCGATGACCCAAGGTATGTTAATTTCTTGTGTTTGATTTATCGTATTCTAGGGTATCGAGTATGATTTTCTGCTGGTCATGAGCAAGTCGACACAGTTGTTTTAACTTATTTAGCAGTGACCAGTGCACCTAACTCAGCTTTCCTGGACACTTTTCTATTTGACCAGTACTTAAGTCACTACCACTTGTGTGTTGTTCAAGAGAAGTTTTACTGTATTTGTTGCGCCAATTTCTTGTACGGTTATAGCCGCCTGCCCTGGGCTTGATTCGAACCAGCATCCCCTGTACCCCACCTCTTGTGGATACTTGATGGGAAAACCAACTGCGCTACTGACAATGATTAGTCTGGTTAAGTGGGGGACAGGAAGTGAGATCTGCTTAGGCCGAACTGTTTATTTACACCGTGATGATTGATTATGTCCGAATGCGAGTTTGTTTTATGGTGTTGTTTATGTTGCGCACTTTTCTATTTTAGACCAAGAAGAAGAACGAAGAAAGAAAAAGATGACACAGACTTCCGACCAAATGAAAGATCACCGATGACCCAAGGTATGTTAATTTCTTGTGTTTGATTTATCGTATTCTAGGGTATCGAGTATGATTTTATTGCTGGTTATAAGCAAGTCGACACTGTTGTTTTAACTTATTTGGCCGTGACCAGTGCACCTAACTCAGCTTTCCTGGACACTTTTCTATTTAACCGGTACTTAAGTCACTACCACTTGTGTGTTGTTCAAGAGAAGTTTTACTGTATTTGTTGCGCCAATTTCTTGTACGGTTATAGCCGCCTGCCCTGGGCGTGATTCAAACCAGTGTCCCCTGTACCCCCCACCTATTGTGATGATTGATTATGTCTTTATGTGAGTTGGTTTTATGGTGTTGTTTATGTTGTGCGCTTTTCTATTCTAGACCAAGAAGAAGAACGAAGAACGAAGAAAGATGACAGATTGAAGAGGACGCCCAGTTTGGTAAAGTATGACCTTTTTTACTTATTTTTTCCTACTGTTTTTATATTATCCTAACCTTGTTTGTTCTCTGTTTCTAGGCGTAGAAGAAAGAAAAAGATGACACAGACTTCCGACCAGATGAGAGATCACCGATGACCCAAGGTATGTTAATTTCTTGTGTTTGATTTATCATATTCCGGGGTATCGAGTGTGATTTTCTGATGGAATAAGTATCGACTGTGTTTATACTGGTTTCGAGCAAGTTGAGCAACTTGTTTTGCAGTGACCAGTGCACCCAACTCAGCTTTCCTGGACACTTGTCTCTTTTACCAGTACTTTAGTCACTACCACTGGGTGTTGTTCTAGAGAGGTTGTACTGTATTTGTATTTGTAAGGTTATAACCGCCTGCCCTTGGCTTGATTCGAACCAGTATCCCCTGTACCCCACCTCTTGTGGATACTTGATGGGAAAACCAACTGCGCTACTGACAATGATTAGTCTGGTTAAGTGGGGGACAGGAAGTGAGATCTGCTTAGGCCGAACTGTTTATTTACACTGTGATGATTGATTATGTCCTAATGCGAGTTTGTTTTATGGTGTTGTTTATGTTGCGCACTTTTCTATTTTAGACCAAGAAGAAGAACGAAGAAAGAAAAAGATGACACAGACTTCCGACCAAATGAAAGATCACCGATGACCCAAGGTATGTTAATTTCTTGTGTTTGATTTATCGTATTCTAGGGTATCGAGTATGATTTTCTGCTGGTCATGAGCAAGTCGACACAGTTGTTTTAACTTATTTAGCAGTGACCAGTGCACCTAACTCAGCTTTCCTGGACACTTTTCTATTTGACCAGTACTTAAGTCACTACCACTTGTGTGTTGTTCAAGAGAAGTTTTACTGTATTTGTTGCGCCAATTTCTTGTACGGTTATAGCCGCCTGCCCTGGGCTTGATTCGAACCAGCATCCCCTGTACCCCACCTCTTGTGGATACTTGATGGGAAAACCAACTGCGCTACTGACAATGATTAGTCTGGTTAAGTGGGGGACAGGAAGTGAGATCTGCTTAGGCCGAACTGTTTATTTACACCGTGATGATTGATTATGTCCGAATGCGAGTTTGTTTTATGGTGTTGTTTATGTTGCGCACTTTTCTATTTTAGACCAAGAAGAAGAACGAAGAAAGAAAAAGATGACACAGACTTCCGACCAAATGAAAGATCACCGATGACCCAAGGTATGTTAATTTCTTGTGTTTGATTTATCGTATTCTAGGGTATCGAGTATGATTTTATTGCTGGTTATAAGCAAGTCGACACTGTTGTTTTAACTTATTTGGCCGTGACCAGTGCACCTAACTCAGCTTTCCTGGACACTTTTCTATTTAACCGGTACTTAAGTCACTACCACTTGTGTGTTGTTCAAGAGAAGTTTTACTGTATTTGTTGCGCCAATTTCTTGTACGGTTATAGCCGCCTGCCCTGGGCGTGATTCAAACCAGTGTCCCCTGTACCCCCCACCTATTGTGATGATTGATTATGTCTTTATGTGAGTTGGTTTTATGGTGTTGTTTATGTTGTGCGCTTTTCTATTCTAGACCAAGAAGAAGAACGAAGAACGAAGAAAGATGACAGATTGAAGAGGACGCCCAGTTTGGTAAAGTATGACCTTTTTTACTTATTTTTTCCTACTGTTTTTATATTATCCTAACCTTGTTTGTTCTCTGTTTCTAGGCGTAGAAGAAAGAAAAAGATGACACAGACTTCCGACCAGATGAGAGATCACCGATGACCCAAGGTATGTTAATTTCTTGTGTTTGATTTATCATATTCCGGGGTATCGAGTGTGATTTTCTGATGGAATAAGTATCGACTGTGTTTATACTGGTTTCGAGCAAGTTGAGCAACTTGTTTTGCAGTGACCAGTGCACCCAACTCAGCTTTCCTGGACACTTGTCTCTTTTACCAGTACTTTAGTCACTACCACTGGGTGTTGTTCTAGAGAGGTTGTACTGTATTTGTATTTGTAAGGTTATAACCGCCTGCCCTTGGCTTGATTCGAACCAGTATCCCCTGTACCCCACCTCTTGTGGATACTTGATGGGAAAACCAACTGCGCTACTGACAATGATTAGTCTGGTTAAGTGGGGGACAGGAAGTGAGATCTGCTTAGGCCGAACTGTTTATTTACACTGTGATGATTGATTATGTCCTAATGCGAGTTTGTTTTATGGTGTTGTTTATGTTGCGCACTTTTCTATTTTAGACCAAGAAGAAGAACGAAGAAAGAAAAAGATGACACAGACTTCCGACCAAATGAAAGATCACCGATGACCCAAGGTATGTTAATTTCTTGTGTTTGATTTATCGTATTCTAGGGTATCGAGTATGATTTTCTGCTGGTCATGAGCAAGTCGACACAGTTGTTTTAACTTATTTAGCAGTGACCAGTGCACCTAACTCAGCTTTCCTGGACACTTTTCTATTTGACCAGTACTTAAGTCACTACCACTTGTGTGTTGTTCAAGAGAAGTTTTACTGTATTTGTTGCGCCAATTTCTTGTACGGTTATAGCCGCCTGCCCTGGGCTTGATTCGAACCAGCATCCCCTGTACCCCACCTCTTGTGGATACTTGATGGGAAAACCAACTGCGCTACTGACAATGATTAGTCTGGTTAAGTGGGGGACAGGAAGTGAGATCTGCTTAGGCCGAACTGTTTATTTACACCGTGATGATTGATTATGTCCGAATGCGAGTTTGTTTTATGGTGTTGTTTATGTTGCGCACTTTTCTATTTTAGACCAAGAAGAAGAACGAAGAAAGAAAAAGATGACACAGACTTCCGACCAAATGAAAGATCACCGATGACCCAAGGTATGTTAATTTCTTGTGTTTGATTTATCGTATTCTAGGGTATCGAGTATGATTTTATTGCTGGTTATAAGCAAGTCGACACTGTTGTTTTAACTTATTTGGCCGTGACCAGTGCACCTAACTCAGCTTTCCTGGACACTTTTCTATTTAACCGGTACTTAAGTCACTACCACTTGTGTGTTGTTCAAGAGAAGTTTTACTGTATTTGTTGCGCCAATTTCTTGTACGGTTATAGCCGCCTGCCCTGGGCGTGATTCAAACCAGTGTCCCCTGTACCCCCCACCTATTGTGATGATTGATTATGTCTTTATGTGAGTTGGTTTTATGGTGTTGTTTATGTTGTGCGCTTTTCTATTCTAGACCAAGAAGAAGAACGAAGAACGAAGAAAGATGACAGATTGAAGAGGACGCCCAGTTTGGTAAAGTATGACCTTTTTTACTTATTTTTTCCTACTGTTTTTATATTATCCTAACCTTGTTTGTTCTCTGTTTCTAGGCGTAGAAGAAAGAAAAAGATGACACAGACTTCCGACCAGATGAGAGATCACCGATGACCCAAGGTATGTTAATTTCTTGTGTTTGATTTATCATATTCCGGGGTATCGAGTGTGATTTTCTGATGGAATAAGTATCGACTGTGTTTATACTGGTTTCGAGCAAGTTGAGCAACTTGTTTTGCAGTGACCAGTGCACCCAACTCAGCTTTCCTGGACACTTGTCTCTTTTACCAGTACTTTAGTCACTACCACTGGGTGTTGTTCTAGAGAGGTTGTACTGTATTTGTATTTGTAAGGTTATAACCGCCTGCCCTTGGCTTGATTCGAACCAGTATCCCCTGTACCCCACCTCTTGTGGATACTTGATGGGAAAACCAACTGCGCTACTGACAATGATTAGTCTGGTTAAGTGGGGGACAGGAAGTGAGATCTGCTTAGGCCGAACTGTTTATTTACACTGTGATGATTGATTATGTCCTAATGCGAGTTTGTTTTATGGTGTTGTTTATGTTGCGCACTTTTCTATTTTAGACCAAGAAGAAGAACGAAGAAAGAAAAAGATGACACAGACTTCCGACCAAATGAAAGATCACCGATGACCCAAGGTATGTTAATTTCTTGTGTTTGATTTATCGTATTCTAGGGTATCGAGTATGATTTTCTGCTGGTCATGAGCAAGTCGACACAGTTGTTTTAACTTATTTAGCAGTGACCAGTGCACCTAACTCAGCTTTCCTGGACACTTTTCTATTTGACCAGTACTTAAGTCACTACCACTTGTGTGTTGTTCAAGAGAAGTTTTACTGTATTTGTTGCGCCAATTTCTTGTACGGTTATAGCCGCCTGCCCTGGGCTTGATTCGAACCAGCATCCCCTGTACCCCACCTCTTGTGGATACTTGATGGGAAAACCAACTGCGCTACTGACAATGATTAGTCTGGTTAAGTGGGGGACAGGAAGTGAGATCTGCTTAGGCCGAACTGTTTATTTACACCGTGATGATTGATTATGTCCGAATGCGAGTTTGTTTTATGGTGTTGTTTATGTTGCGCACTTTTCTATTTTAGACCAAGAAGAAGAACGAAGAAAGAAAAAGATGACACAGACTTCCGACCAAATGAAAGATCACCGATGACCCAAGGTATGTTAATTTCTTGTGTTTGATTTATCGTATTCTAGGGTATCGAGTATGATTTTATTGCTGGTTATAAGCAAGTCGACACTGTTGTTTTAACTTATTTGGCCGTGACCAGTGCACCTAACTCAGCTTTCCTGGACACTTTTCTATTTAACCGGTACTTAAGTCACTACCACTTGTGTGTTGTTCAAGAGAAGTTTTACTGTATTTGTTGCGCCAATTTCTTGTACGGTTATAGCCGCCTGCCCTGGGCGTGATTCAAACCAGTGTCCCCTGTACCCCCCACCTATTGTGATGATTGATTATGTCTTTATGTGAGTTGGTTTTATGGTGTTGTTTATGTTGTGCGCTTTTCTATTCTAGACCAAGAAGAAGAACGAAGAACGAAGAAAGATGACAGATTGAAGAGGACGCCCAGTTTGGTAAAGTATGACCTTTTTTACTTATTTTTTCCTACTGTTTTTATATTATCCTAACCTTGTTTGTTCTCTGTTTCTAGGCGTAGAAGAAAGAAAAAGATGACACAGACTTCCGACCAGATGAGAGATCACCGATGACCCAAGGTATGTTAATTTCTTGTGTTTGATTTATCATATTCCGGGGTATCGAGTGTGATTTTCTGATGGAATAAGTATCGACTGTGTTTATACTGGTTTCGAGCAAGTTGAGCAACTTGTTTTGCAGTGACCAGTGCACCCAACTCAGCTTTCCTGGACACTTGTCTCTTTTACCAGTACTTTAGTCACTACCACTGGGTGTTGTTCTAGAGAGGTTGTACTGTATTTGTATTTGTAAGGTTATAACCGCCTGCCCTTGGCTTGATTCGAACCAGTATCCCCTGTACCCCACCTCTTGTGGATACTTGATGGGAAAACCAACTGCGCTACTGACAATGATTAGTCTGGTTAAGTGGGGGACAGGAAGTGAGATCTGCTTAGGCCGAACTGTTTATTTACACTGTGATGATTGATTATGTCCTAATGCGAGTTTGTTTTATGGTGTTGTTTATGTTGCGCACTTTTCTATTTTAGACCAAGAAGAAGAACGAAGAAAGAAAAAGATGACACAGACTTCCGACCAAATGAAAGATCACCGATGACCCAAGGTATGTTAATTTCTTGTGTTTGATTTATCGTATTCTAGGGTATCGAGTATGATTTTCTGCTGGTCATGAGCAAGTCGACACAGTTGTTTTAACTTATTTAGCAGTGACCAGTGCACCTAACTCAGCTTTCCTGGACACTTTTCTATTTGACCAGTACTTAAGTCACTACCACTTGTGTGTTGTTCAAGAGAAGTTTTACTGTATTTGTTGCGCCAATTTCTTGTACGGTTATAGCCGCCTGCCCTGGGCTTGATTCGAACCAGCATCCCCTGTACCCCACCTCTTGTGGATACTTGATGGGAAAACCAACTGCGCTACTGACAATGATTAGTCTGGTT
>JAMOLF010000185.1:0-44002 GCA_025267735.1 Mactra quadrangularis
AGTATGATATAAAAAAACATGGAAAAACATGAAATATACATTCAAAGACTCAAAATATCCTCATATAGACACCACTGATGAGAACATTTTCCTCAGGAAGTGAAATTAGTGGTCTTCCAGAGGGGTCGGCGAAAATCCAGATTTTGAAGAGCCCCCCTTAGGCCTGCTGATTGATAAGTCATAAAGTCACCTTGGTGACATCCATGTTTAAAAAATCTGGTTTGATTCAGTTGAATTGACTGTAGCCTGCATAGAAACATGTCATTTGGTTATCTGATGTGACATTAAAATGTTTTTAAACCAGAAAAAGCTTGAAAATTTGTTCATTTTTTGCTATTTTTGGTCATTTTTTCTCTAAAAATCACTATACAAACATAGAAAAGGTGAAAATAATGCTTGGAAAATGTTGCATTTGCCTTTTCTATCATGAATATACAGAAAAACATCAATATATTGTCAGTTATAACACTAATTTATGTGAAAAAGCTTTAATTTCAAGGATATGTAATTTTCAAAAAAATGCCTAAAATTTGACCAATTTCTTGAGAATGGGTGATGTCAGCTAAAATGCTCTAACTGCTTAGATAATCAATATTTTTTTATGAAACTGCACATAATTGCTCAGAAGTGATTGGTCTTTCACTTTATGAATTGATTTTTAAGAGCCAAAAAACTTTTTGCCCCTTAAAGGTTACATACCACTAAATGGTAACCGGAAGTAGGCATTTACCGGAAGTAGAAAGTGTGACATGGTCCTTATTTATTTTTTGAGAGTGCATGGATACCTCATTTGTGGTGCTTTTTTATATTGAAGAGTATGTATGTCTTTGACAGTGCTTTTCCTATGAAAGTATGCAAAAATTCAATGGATCTGGTTAGTTTAGTCGCGAAAACTGGTTAAAAGGGGAGATGACTCTGTACGGCTGGTGAAGAGTTAAAAACCAGGACATTTTCAGGGTAGGAACTTTCAATCGAAATTTATTTTCTTATAAGTAACGTAACTTTTTTTCTAATACTGATCATTTTGAGGGGAATAGATAGATCTTTCAGCCTATATATGGTTTGGGGTATCTCACACCCCTGGGTCATAGTGTAATTTGTCATTGAAAATGAGACTTTTTATATACAACAAAGAAGGATTTTATTTAGTGGTATGTAACCTTTAAGAGATTGCGTCGTCTGCCAGATTTATGATTTTTGATGGATTGAATATAAAGATTATGGAGAAAATCATTAATATATGTCATTTAGATGTAGAAAATAGATGTTTGGTGTGGGATGGTGCATGTAGTGGTGCTGGACTGTCCAAATATGGGAGAATTAGGGTAAAATGCCCATCCGAGACCCCATCCGCAACCAGTTTGTGCATAGATAGATGTATCAATTCCCATGCAATGATATTTTTTGATCATGATGCATGCCTATCACATCTGTGCTATACTAGATTATGTTGTAATGTTCTCCATTGGATCACTAAGCCTCTAACTGTCAATAATGAAGGGAAACCTGGTGTCGGAGTTGGACACCAGGCCGGTCAAGGAGATCAACAGAAATGCTTTCTCAACTGATGTATTGTCATGTGACAGATAAATGATGTAATATTTGACTATTTTCTTGTTAGAGCACTAATTTTTGTCATATTTATCAATTCAAACTCAATACATACTCTTATGCACTCAACATAAGATATACAAAAGCAAGAAAATATGAAAGAACTGCGCAAAAATCACCACCGCAGTATCATCACTGGTCATACACACCACCAAGATGACTGTTATGGGGCTGTATTAGCATTTCTTATTTACATTTACACCTAAAATCACACAATATTGTGACCTAGCACTTGTTTTTGCCTATTTTAGTGAGGGGCAATGTGTGTTAGACTTGTTGAATGGAGCTTCCTTTCATGAAGCTAATAGCTTTGTCACCATTTGGTGGTTGGGTGCAAATTCTTTTTCGCCGCAACCTAGGAGTCCCACCGTCTGCAATTTCTTTTGTCAGTTGCGCGAATCTGATTAATAACTTTTGACCGCCAAGAAAGGATGCTTCCAGGAATTGACTTTTGAAAGGAAAGGATCCTGTGAACCCATTATTCAGGTTGTGGATCTGGAAGTGAATACAGCTCCATACCATACCCATTTATTTTAGAATCTCCTGAGTCAAAAGTTGATTTACCATCACATTTTTTATCATAAAACCTGTTTTTTCTGTTGCAACTGTCACAAAAATCCACAAGTTTTGTGGTATTCATAATTTTATTGGTTTGCCATTCTGACTTTGAGTTACTTAGGGAATGTTAGGGATCATTGATTTCATCACCCCACTAAGGTCTGAAAAGGCGGTTTATTAGTAGTGAACCCATCCACACCACCGAAGGTCAGTTTACAATTATGTTCTCTTATTCTACTGTCAAAGACTACCTTTTTCATTCTAGGATATTTTACATCCGCAAAACAACTTTTTATGTAATATTTTTGCCCTTTAATGGGTATTTGACACCTTTTTGAAATCCCACCCACCTACTCAGTGCTTTTCTTCTAGGATGGGTCATGATCATTACACACAGTCAAATTATCAGAAAGTATGATATAAAAAAACATGGAAAAACATGAAATATACATTCAAAGACTCAAAATATCCTCATATAGACACCACTGATGAGAACATTTTCCTCAGGAAGTGAAATTAGTGGTCTTCCAGAGGGGTCGGCGAAAATCCAGATTTTGAAGAGCCCCCCTTAGGCCTGCTGATTGATAAGTCATAAAGTCACCTTGGTGACATCCATGTTTAAAAAATCTGGTTTGATTCAGTTGAATTGACTGTAGCCTGCATAGAAACATGTCATTTGGTTATCTGATGTGACATTAAAATGTTTTTAAACCAGAAAAAGCTTGAAAATTTGTTCATTTTTTGCTATTTTTGGTCATTTTTTCTCTAAAAATCACTATACAAACATAGAAAAGGTGAAAATAATGCTTGGAAAATGTTGCATTTGCCTTTTCTATCATGAATATACAGAAAAACATCAATATATTGTCAGTTATAACACTAATTTATGTGAAAAAGCTTTAATTTCAAGGATATGTAATTTTCAAAAAAATGCCTAAAATTTGACCAATTTCTTGAGAATGGGTGATGTCAGCTAAAATGCTCTAACTGCTTAGATAATCAATATTTTTTTATGAAACTGCACATAATTGCTCAGAAGTGATTGGTCTTTCACTTTATGAATTGATTTTTAAGAGCCAAAAAACTTTTTGCCCCTTAAAGGTTACATACCACTAAATGGTAACCGGAAGTAGGCATTTACCGGAAGTAGAAAGTGTGACATGGTCCTTATTTATTTTTTGAGAGTGCATGGATACCTCATTTGTGGTGCTTTTTTATATTGAAGAGTATGTATGTCTTTGACAGTGCTTTTCCTATGAAAGTATGCAAAAATTCAATGGATCTGGTTAGTTTAGTCGCGAAAACTGGTTAAAAGGGGAGATGACTCTGTACGGCTGGTGAAGAGTTAAAAACCAGGACATTTTCAGGGTAGGAACTTTCAATCGAAATTTATTTTCTTATAAGTAACGTAACTTTTTTTCTAATACTGATCATTTTGAGGGGAATAGATAGATCTTTCAGCCTATATATGGTTTGGGGTATCTCACACCCCTGGGTCATAGTGTAATTTGTCATTGAAAATGAGACTTTTTATATACAACAAAGAAGGATTTTATTTAGTGGTATGTAACCTTTAAGAGATTGCGTCGTCTGCCAGATTTATGATTTTTGATGGATTGAATATAAAGATTATGGAGAAAATCATTAATATATGTCATTTAGATGTAGAAAATAGATGTTTGGTGTGGGATGGTGCATGTAGTGGTGCTGGACTGTCCAAATATGGGAGAATTAGGGTAAAATGCCCATCCGAGACCCCATCCGCAACCAGTTTGTGCATAGATAGATGTATCAATTCCCATGCAATGATATTTTTTGATCATGATGCATGCCTATCACATCTGTGCTATACTAGATTATGTTGTAATGTTCTCCATTGGATCACTAAGCCTCTAACTGTCAATAATGAAGGGAAACCTGGTGTCGGAGTTGGACACCAGGCCGGTCAAGGAGATCAACAGAAATGCTTTCTCAACTGATGTATTGTCATGTGACAGATAAATGATGTAATATTTGACTATTTTCTTGTTAGAGCACTAATTTTTGTCATATTTATCAATTCAAACTCAATACATACTCTTATGCACTCAACATAAGATATACAAAAGCAAGAAAATATGAAAGAACTGCGCAAAAATCACCACCGCAGTATCATCACTGGTCATACACACCACCAAGATGACTGTTATGGGGCTGTATTAGCATTTCTTATTTACATTTACACCTAAAATCACACAATATTGTGACCTAGCACTTGTTTTTGCCTATTTTAGTGAGGGGCAATGTGTGTTAGACTTGTTGAATGGAGCTTCCTTTCATGAAGCTAATAGCTTTGTCACCATTTGGTGGTTGGGTGCAAATTCTTTTTCGCCGCAACCTAGGAGTCCCACCGTCTGCAATTTCTTTTGTCAGTTGCGCGAATCTGATTAATAACTTTTGACCGCCAAGAAAGGATGCTTCCAGGAATTGACTTTTGAAAGGAAAGGATCCTGTGAACCCATTATTCAGGTTGTGGATCTGGAAGTGAATACAGCTCCATACCATACCCATTTATTTTAGAATCTCCTGAGTCAAAAGTTGATTTACCATCACATTTTTTATCATAAAACCTGTTTTTTCTGTTGCAACTGTCACAAAAATCCACAAGTTTTGTGGTATTCATAATTTTATTGGTTTGCCATTCTGACTTTGAGTTACTTAGGGAATGTTAGGGATCATTGATTTCATCACCCCACTAAGGTCTGAAAAGGCGGTTTATTAGTAGTGAACCCATCCACACCACCGAAGGTCAGTTTACAATTATGTTCTCTTATTCTACTGTCAAAGACTACCTTTTTCATTCTAGGATATTTTACATCCGCAAAACAACTTTTTATGTAATATTTTTGCCCTTTAATGGGTATTTGACACCTTTTTGAAATCCCACCCACCTACTCAGTGCTTTTCTTCTAGGATGGGTCATGATCATTACACACAGTCAAATTATCAGAAAGTATGATATAAAAAAACATGGAAAAACATGAAATATACATTCAAAGACTCAAAATATCCTCATATAGACACCACTGATGAGAACATTTTCCTCAGGAAGTGAAATTAGTGGTCTTCCAGAGGGGTCGGCGAAAATCCAGATTTTGAAGAGCCCCCCTTAGGCCTGCTGATTGATAAGTCATAAAGTCACCTTGGTGACATCCATGTTTAAAAAATCTGGTTTGATTCAGTTGAATTGACTGTAGCCTGCATAGAAACATGTCATTTGGTTATCTGATGTGACATTAAAATGTTTTTAAACCAGAAAAAGCTTGAAAATTTGTTCATTTTTTGCTATTTTTGGTCATTTTTTCTCTAAAAATCACTATACAAACATAGAAAAGGTGAAAATAATGCTTGGAAAATGTTGCATTTGCCTTTTCTATCATGAATATACAGAAAAACATCAATATATTGTCAGTTATAACACTAATTTATGTGAAAAAGCTTTAATTTCAAGGATATGTAATTTTCAAAAAAATGCCTAAAATTTGACCAATTTCTTGAGAATGGGTGATGTCAGCTAAAATGCTCTAACTGCTTAGATAATCAATATTTTTTTATGAAACTGCACATAATTGCTCAGAAGTGATTGGTCTTTCACTTTATGAATTGATTTTTAAGAGCCAAAAAACTTTTTGCCCCTTAAAGGTTACATACCACTAAATGGTAACCGGAAGTAGGCATTTACCGGAAGTAGAAAGTGTGACATGGTCCTTATTTATTTTTTGAGAGTGCATGGATACCTCATTTGTGGTGCTTTTTTATATTGAAGAGTATGTATGTCTTTGACAGTGCTTTTCCTATGAAAGTATGCAAAAATTCAATGGATCTGGTTAGTTTAGTCGCGAAAACTGGTTAAAAGGGGAGATGACTCTGTACGGCTGGTGAAGAGTTAAAAACCAGGACATTTTCAGGGTAGGAACTTTCAATCGAAATTTATTTTCTTATAAGTAACGTAACTTTTTTTCTAATACTGATCATTTTGAGGGGAATAGATAGATCTTTCAGCCTATATATGGTTTGGGGTATCTCACACCCCTGGGTCATAGTGTAATTTGTCATTGAAAATGAGACTTTTTATATACAACAAAGAAGGATTTTATTTAGTGGTATGTAACCTTTAAGAGATTGCGTCGTCTGCCAGATTTATGATTTTTGATGGATTGAATATAAAGATTATGGAGAAAATCATTAATATATGTCATTTAGATGTAGAAAATAGATGTTTGGTGTGGGATGGTGCATGTAGTGGTGCTGGACTGTCCAAATATGGGAGAATTAGGGTAAAATGCCCATCCGAGACCCCATCCGCAACCAGTTTGTGCATAGATAGATGTATCAATTCCCATGCAATGATATTTTTTGATCATGATGCATGCCTATCACATCTGTGCTATACTAGATTATGTTGTAATGTTCTCCATTGGATCACTAAGCCTCTAACTGTCAATAATGAAGGGAAACCTGGTGTCGGAGTTGGACACCAGGCCGGTCAAGGAGATCAACAGAAATGCTTTCTCAACTGATGTATTGTCATGTGACAGATAAATGATGTAATATTTGACTATTTTCTTGTTAGAGCACTAATTTTTGTCATATTTATCAATTCAAACTCAATACATACTCTTATGCACTCAACATAAGATATACAAAAGCAAGAAAATATGAAAGAACTGCGCAAAAATCACCACCGCAGTATCATCACTGGTCATACACACCACCAAGATGACTGTTATGGGGCTGTATTAGCATTTCTTATTTACATTTACACCTAAAATCACACAATATTGTGACCTAGCACTTGTTTTTGCCTATTTTAGTGAGGGGCAATGTGTGTTAGACTTGTTGAATGGAGCTTCCTTTCATGAAGCTAATAGCTTTGTCACCATTTGGTGGTTGGGTGCAAATTCTTTTTCGCCGCAACCTAGGAGTCCCACCGTCTGCAATTTCTTTTGTCAGTTGCGCGAATCTGATTAATAACTTTTGACCGCCAAGAAAGGATGCTTCCAGGAATTGACTTTTGAAAGGAAAGGATCCTGTGAACCCATTATTCAGGTTGTGGATCTGGAAGTGAATACAGCTCCATACCATACCCATTTATTTTAGAATCTCCTGAGTCAAAAGTTGATTTACCATCACATTTTTTATCATAAAACCTGTTTTTTCTGTTGCAACTGTCACAAAAATCCACAAGTTTTGTGGTATTCATAATTTTATTGGTTTGCCATTCTGACTTTGAGTTACTTAGGGAATGTTAGGGATCATTGATTTCATCACCCCACTAAGGTCTGAAAAGGCGGTTTATTAGTAGTGAACCCATCCACACCACCGAAGGTCAGTTTACAATTATGTTCTCTTATTCTACTGTCAAAGACTACCTTTTTCATTCTAGGATATTTTACATCCGCAAAACAACTTTTTATGTAATATTTTTGCCCTTTAATGGGTATTTGACACCTTTTTGAAATCCCACCCACCTACTCAGTGCTTTTCTTCTAGGATGGGTCATGATCATTACACACAGTCAAATTATCAGAAAGTATGATATAAAAAAACATGGAAAAACATGAAATATACATTCAAAGACTCAAAATATCCTCATATAGACACCACTGATGAGAACATTTTCCTCAGGAAGTGAAATTAGTGGTCTTCCAGAGGGGTCGGCGAAAATCCAGATTTTGAAGAGCCCCCCTTAGGCCTGCTGATTGATAAGTCATAAAGTCACCTTGGTGACATCCATGTTTAAAAAATCTGGTTTGATTCAGTTGAATTGACTGTAGCCTGCATAGAAACATGTCATTTGGTTATCTGATGTGACATTAAAATGTTTTTAAACCAGAAAAAGCTTGAAAATTTGTTCATTTTTTGCTATTTTTGGTCATTTTTTCTCTAAAAATCACTATACAAACATAGAAAAGGTGAAAATAATGCTTGGAAAATGTTGCATTTGCCTTTTCTATCATGAATATACAGAAAAACATCAATATATTGTCAGTTATAACACTAATTTATGTGAAAAAGCTTTAATTTCAAGGATATGTAATTTTCAAAAAAATGCCTAAAATTTGACCAATTTCTTGAGAATGGGTGATGTCAGCTAAAATGCTCTAACTGCTTAGATAATCAATATTTTTTTATGAAACTGCACATAATTGCTCAGAAGTGATTGGTCTTTCACTTTATGAATTGATTTTTAAGAGCCAAAAAACTTTTTGCCCCTTAAAGGTTACATACCACTAAATGGTAACCGGAAGTAGGCATTTACCGGAAGTAGAAAGTGTGACATGGTCCTTATTTATTTTTTGAGAGTGCATGGATACCTCATTTGTGGTGCTTTTTTATATTGAAGAGTATGTATGTCTTTGACAGTGCTTTTCCTATGAAAGTATGCAAAAATTCAATGGATCTGGTTAGTTTAGTCGCGCCTTTTCTATCATGAATATACAGAAAAACATCAATATATTGTCAGTTATAACACTAATTTATGTGAAAAAGCTTTAATTTCAAGGATATGTAATTTTCAAAAAATGCCTAAAATTTGACCAATTTCTATGAGAATGGGTGATGTCAGCTAAATGCTCTAACTGCTTAGATAATCAATATTTTTTTATGAAACTGCACATAATTGCCTCAGAAGTGATTGGTCTTTCACTTTTATGAATTGATTTTTAAGAGCCAAAAACTTTTTGCCCCTTTAAGAGATGTGCGTCGTCTGCCAGATTTATGATTTTTGATGAGGATTGAATATAAAGATTATGGAGAAAATCATTAATATATGTCATTTAGATGTAGAAAATAGATGTTTGGTGTGGGATGGTGCATGTAGTGGTGCTGGACTGTCCAAATATGGGAGAATTAGGGTAAAATGCCCATCCGAGACCCCATCCGCAACCAGTTTGTGCATAGATAGATGTATCAATTCCCATGCAATGATATTTTTTGATCATGATGCATGCCTATCACATCTGTGCTATACTAGATTATGTTGTAATGTTCTCCATTGGATCACTAAGCCTCTAACTGTCAATAATGAAGGGAAACCTGGTGTCGGAGTTGGACACCAGGCCGGTCAAGGAGATCAACAGAAATGCTTTCTCAACTGATGTATTGTCATGTGACAGATAAATGATGTAATATTTGACTATTTTCTTGTTAGAGCACTAATTTTTGTCATATTTATCAATTCAAACTCAATACATACTCTTATGCACTCAACATAAGATATACAAAAGCAAGAAAATATGAAAGAACTGCGCAAAAATCACCACCGCAGTATCATCACTGGTCATACACACCACCAAGATGACTGTTATGGGGCTGTATTAGCATTTCTTATTTACATTTACACCTAAAATCACACAATATTGTGACCTAGCACTTGTTTTTGCCTATTTTAGTGAGGGGCAATGTGTGTTAGACTTGTTGAATGGAGCTTCCTTTCATGAAGCTAATAGCTTTGTCACCATTTGGTGGTTGGGTGCAAATTCTTTTTCGCCGCAACCTAGGAGTCCCACCGTCTGCAATTTCTTTTGTCAGTTGCGCGAATCTGATTAATAACTTTTGACCGCCAAGAAAGGATGCTTCCAGGAATTGACTTTTGAAAGGAAAGGATCCTGTGAACCCATTATTCAGGTTGTGGATCTGGAAGTGAATACAGCTCCATACCATACCCATTTATTTTAGAATCTCCTGAGTCAAAAGTTGATTTACCATCACATTTTTTATCATAAAACCTGTTTTTTCTGTTGCAACTGTCACAAAAATCCACAAGTTTTGTGGTATTCATAATTTTATTGGTTTGCCATTCTGACTTTGAGTTACTTAGGGAATGTTAGGGATCATTGATTTCATCACCCCACTAAGGTCTGAAAAGGCGGTTTATTAGTAGTGAACCCATCCACACCACCGAAGGTCAGTTTACAATTATGTTCTCTTATTCTACTGTCAAAGACTACCTTTTTCATTCTAGGATATTTTACATCCGCAAAACAACTTTTTATGTAATATTTTTGCCCTTTAATGGGTATTTGACACCTTTTTGAAATCCCACCCACCTACTCAGTGCTTTTCTTCTAGGATGGGTCATGATCATTACACACAGTCAAATTATCAGAAAGTATGATATAAAAAAACATGGAAAAACATGAAATATACATTCAAAGACTCAAAATATCCTCATATAGACACCACTGATGAGAACATTTTCCTCAGGAAGTGAAATTAGTGGTCTTCCAGAGGGGTCGGCGAAAATCCAGATTTTGAAGAGCCCCCCTTAGGCCTGCTGATTGATAAGTCATAAAGTCACCTTGGTGACATCCATGTTTAAAAAATCTGGTTTGATTCAGTTGAATTGACTGTAGCCTGCATAGAAACATGTCATTTGGTTATCTGATGTGACATTAAAATGTTTTTAAACCAGAAAAAGCTTGAAAATTTGTTCATTTTTTGCTATTTTTGGTCATTTTTTCTCTAAAAATCACTATACAAACATAGAAAAGGTGAAAATAATGCTTGGAAAATGTTGCATTTGCCTTTTCTATCATGAATATACAGAAAAACATCAATATATTGTCAGTTATAACACTAATTTATGTGAAAAAGCTTTAATTTCAAGGATATGTAATTTTCAAAAAAATGCCTAAAATTTGACCAATTTCTTGAGAATGGGTGATGTCAGCTAAAATGCTCTAACTGCTTAGATAATCAATATTTTTTTATGAAACTGCACATAATTGCTCAGAAGTGATTGGTCTTTCACTTTATGAATTGATTTTTAAGAGCCAAAAAACTTTTTGCCCCTTAAAGGTTACATACCACTAAATGGTAACCGGAAGTAGGCATTTACCGGAAGTAGAAAGTGTGACATGGTCCTTATTTATTTTTTGAGAGTGCATGGATACCTCATTTGTGGTGCTTTTTTATATTGAAGAGTATGTATGTCTTTGACAGTGCTTTTCCTATGAAAGTATGCAAAAATTCAATGGATCTGGTTAGTTTAGTCGCGAAAACTGGTTAAAAGGGGAGATGACTCTGTACGGCTGGTGAAGAGTTAAAAACCAGGACATTTTCAGGGTAGGAACTTTCAATCGAAATTTATTTTCTTATAAGTAACGTAACTTTTTTTCTAATACTGATCATTTTGAGGGGAATAGATAGATCTTTCAGCCTATATATGGTTTGGGGTATCTCACACCCCTGGGTCATAGTGTAATTTGTCATTGAAAATGAGACTTTTTATATACAACAAAGAAGGATTTTATTTAGTGGTATGTAACCTTTAAGAGATTGCGTCGTCTGCCAGATTTATGATTTTTGATGGATTGAATATAAAGATTATGGAGAAAATCATTAATATATGTCATTTAGATGTAGAAAATAGATGTTTGGTGTGGGATGGTGCATGTAGTGGTGCTGGACTGTCCAAATATGGGAGAATTAGGGTAAAATGCCCATCCGAGACCCCATCCGCAACCAGTTTGTGCATAGATAGATGTATCAATTCCCATGCAATGATATTTTTTGATCATGATGCATGCCTATCACATCTGTGCTATACTAGATTATGTTGTAATGTTCTCCATTGGATCACTAAGCCTCTAACTGTCAATAATGAAGGGAAACCTGGTGTCGGAGTTGGACACCAGGCCGGTCAAGGAGATCAACAGAAATGCTTTCTCAACTGATGTATTGTCATGTGACAGATAAATGATGTAATATTTGACTATTTTCTTGTTAGAGCACTAATTTTTGTCATATTTATCAATTCAAACTCAATACATACTCTTATGCACTCAACATAAGATATACAAAAGCAAGAAAATATGAAAGAACTGCGCAAAAATCACCACCGCAGTATCATCACTGGTCATACACACCACCAAGATGACTGTTATGGGGCTGTATTAGCATTTCTTATTTACATTTACACCTAAAATCACACAATATTGTGACCTAGCACTTGTTTTTGCCTATTTTAGTGAGGGGCAATGTGTGTTAGACTTGTTGAATGGAGCTTCCTTTCATGAAGCTAATAGCTTTGTCACCATTTGGTGGTTGGGTGCAAATTCTTTTTCGCCGCAACCTAGGAGTCCCACCGTCTGCAATTTCTTTTGTCAGTTGCGCGAATCTGATTAATAACTTTTGACCGCCAAGAAAGGATGCTTCCAGGAATTGACTTTTGAAAGGAAAGGATCCTGTGAACCCATTATTCAGGTTGTGGATCTGGAAGTGAATACAGCTCCATACCATACCCATTTATTTTAGAATCTCCTGAGTCAAAAGTTGATTTACCATCACATTTTTTATCATAAAACCTGTTTTTTCTGTTGCAACTGTCACAAAAATCCACAAGTTTTGTGGTATTCATAATTTTATTGGTTTGCCATTCTGACTTTGAGTTACTTAGGGAATGTTAGGGATCATTGATTTCATCACCCCACTAAGGTCTGAAAAGGCGGTTTATTAGTAGTGAACCCATCCACACCACCGAAGGTCAGTTTACAATTATGTTCTCTTATTCTACTGTCAAAGACTACCTTTTTCATTCTAGGATATTTTACATCCGCAAAACAACTTTTTATGTAATATTTTTGCCCTTTAATGGGTATTTGACACCTTTTTGAAATCCCACCCACCTACTCAGTGCTTTTCTTCTAGGATGGGTCATGATCATTACACACAGTCAAATTATCAGAAAGTATGATATAAAAAAACATGGAAAAACATGAAATATACATTCAAAGACTCAAAATATCCTCATATAGACACCACTGATGAGAACATTTTCCTCAGGAAGTGAAATTAGTGGTCTTCCAGAGGGGTCGGCGAAAATCCAGATTTTGAAGAGCCCCCCTTAGGCCTGCTGATTGATAAGTCATAAAGTCACCTTGGTGACATCCATGTTTAAAAAATCTGGTTTGATTCAGTTGAATTGACTGTAGCCTGCATAGAAACATGTCATTTGGTTATCTGATGTGACATTAAAATGTTTTTAAACCAGAAAAAGCTTGAAAATTTGTTCATTTTTTGCTATTTTTGGTCATTTTTTCTCTAAAAATCACTATACAAACATAGAAAAGGTGAAAATAATGCTTGGAAAATGTTGCATTTGCCTTTTCTATCATGAATATACAGAAAAACATCAATATATTGTCAGTTATAACACTAATTTATGTGAAAAAGCTTTAATTTCAAGGATATGTAATTTTCAAAAAAATGCCTAAAATTTGACCAATTTCTTGAGAATGGGTGATGTCAGCTAAAATGCTCTAACTGCTTAGATAATCAATATTTTTTTATGAAACTGCACATAATTGCTCAGAAGTGATTGGTCTTTCACTTTATGAATTGATTTTTAAGAGCCAAAAAACTTTTTGCCCCTTTAAGAGATTGCGTCGTCTGCCAGATTTATGATTTTTGATGGATTGAATATAAAGATTATGGAGAAAATCATTAATATATGTCATTTAGATGTAGAAAATAGATGTTTGGTGTGGGATGGTGCATGTAGTGGTGCTGGACTGTCCAAATATGGGAGAATTAGGGTAAAATGCCCATCCGAGACCCCATCCGCAACCAGTTTGTGCATAGATAGATGTATCAATTCCCATGCAATGATATTTTTTGATCATGATGCATGCCTATCACATCTGTGCTATACTAGATTATGTTGTAATGTTCTCCATTGGATCACTAAGCCTCTAACTGTCAATAATGAAGGGAAACCTGGTGTCGGAGTTGGACACCAGGCCGGTCAAGGAGATCAACAGAAATGCTTTCTCAACTGATGTATTGTCATGTGACAGATAAATGATGTAATATTTGACTATTTTCTTGTTAGAGCACTAATTTTTGTCATATTTATCAATTCAAACTCAATACATACTCTTATGCACTCAACATAAGATATACAAAAGCAAGAAAATATGAAAGAACTGCGCAAAAATCACCACCGCAGTATCATCACTGGTCATACACACCACCAAGATGACTGTTATGGGGCTGTATTAGCATTTCTTATTTACATTTACACCTAAAATCACACAATATTGTGACCTAGCACTTGTTTTTGCCTATTTTAGTGAGGGGCAATGTGTGTTAGACTTGTTGAATGGAGCTTCCTTTCATGAAGCTAATAGCTTTGTCACCATTTGGTGGTTGGGTGCAAATTCTTTTTCGCCGCAACCTAGGAGTCCCACCGTCTGCAATTTCTTTTGTCAGTTGCGCGAATCTGATTAATAACTTTTGACCGCCAAGAAAGGATGCTTCCAGGAATTGACTTTTGAAAGGAAAGGATCCTGTGAACCCATTATTCAGGTTGTGGATCTGGAAGTGAATACAGCTCCATACCATACCCATTTATTTTAGAATCTCCTGAGTCAAAAGTTGATTTACCATCACATTTTTTATCATAAAACCTGTTTTTTCTGTTGCAACTGTCACAAAAATCCACAAGTTTTGTGGTATTCATAATTTTATTGGTTTGCCATTCTGACTTTGAGTTACTTAGGGAATGTTAGGGATCATTGATTTCATCACCCCACTAAGGTCTGAAAAGGCGGTTTATTAGTAGTGAACCCATCCACACCACCGAAGGTCAGTTTACAATTATGTTCTCTTATTCTACTGTCAAAGACTACCTTTTTCATTCTAGGATATTTTACATCCGCAAAACAACTTTTTATGTAATATTTTTGCCCTTTAATGGGTATTTGACACCTTTTTGAAATCCCACCCACCTACTCAGTGCTTTTCTTCTAGGATGGGTCATGATCATTACACACAGTCAAATTATCAGAAAGTATGATATAAAAAAACATGGAAAAACATGAAATATACATTCAAAGACTCAAAATATCCTCATATAGACACCACTGATGAGAACATTTTCCTCAGGAAGTGAAATTAGTGGTCTTCCAGAGGGGTCGGCGAAAATCCAGATTTTGAAGAGCCCCCCTTAGGCCTGCTGATTGATAAGTCATAAAGTCACCTTGGTGACATCCATGTTTAAAAAATCTGGTTTGATTCAGTTGAATTGACTGTAGCCTGCATAGAAACATGTCATTTGGTTATCTGATGTGACATTAAAATGTTTTTAAACCAGAAAAAGCTTGAAAATTTGTTCATTTTTTGCTATTTTTGGTCATTTTTTCTCTAAAAATCACTATACAAACATAGAAAAGGTGAAAATAATGCTTGGAAAATGTTGCATTTGCCTTTTCTATCATGAATATACAGAAAAACATCAATATATTGTCAGTTATAACACTAATTTATGTGAAAAAGCTTTAATTTCAAGGATATGTAATTTTCAAAAAAATGCCTAAAATTTGACCAATTTCTTGAGAATGGGTGATGTCAGCTAAAATGCTCTAACTGCTTAGATAATCAATATTTTTTTATGAAACTGCACATAATTGCTCAGAAGTGATTGGTCTTTCACTTTATGAATTGATTTTTAAGAGCCAAAAAACTTTTTGCCCCTTAAAGGTTACATACCACTAAATGGTAACCGGAAGTAGGCATTTACCGGAAGTAGAAAGTGTGACATGGTCCTTATTTATTTTTTGAGAGTGCATGGATACCTCATTTGTGGTGCTTTTTTATATTGAAGAGTATGTATGTCTTTGACAGTGCTTTTCCTATGAAAGTATGCAAAAATTCAATGGATCTGGTTAGTTTAGTCGCGAAAACTGGTTAAAAGGGGAGATGACTCTGTACGGCTGGTGAAGAGTTAAAAACCAGGACATTTTCAGGGTAGGAACTTTCAATCGAAATTTATTTTCTTATAAGTAACGTAACTTTTTTTCTAATACTGATCATTTTGAGGGGAATAGATAGATCTTTCAGCCTATATATGGTTTGGGGTATCTCACACCCCTGGGTCATAGTGTAATTTGTCATTGAAAATGAGACTTTTTATATACAACAAAGAAGGATTTTATTTAGTGGTATGTAACCTTTAAGAGATTGCGTCGTCTGCCAGATTTATGATTTTTGATGGATTGAATATAAAGATTATGGAGAAAATCATTAATATATGTCATTTAGATGTAGAAAATAGATGTTTGGTGTGGGATGGTGCATGTAGTGGTGCTGGACTGTCCAAATATGGGAGAATTAGGGTAAAATGCCCATCCGAGACCCCATCCGCAACCAGTTTGTGCATAGATAGATGTATCAATTCCCATGCAATGATATTTTTTGATCATGATGCATGCCTATCACATCTGTGCTATACTAGATTATGTTGTAATGTTCTCCATTGGATCACTAAGCCTCTAACTGTCAATAATGAAGGGAAACCTGGTGTCGGAGTTGGACACCAGGCCGGTCAAGGAGATCAACAGAAATGCTTTCTCAACTGATGTATTGTCATGTGACAGATAAATGATGTAATATTTGACTATTTTCTTGTTAGAGCACTAATTTTTGTCATATTTATCAATTCAAACTCAATACATACTCTTATGCACTCAACATAAGATATACAAAAGCAAGAAAATATGAAAGAACTGCGCAAAAATCACCACCGCAGTATCATCACTGGTCATACACACCACCAAGATGACTGTTATGGGGCTGTATTAGCATTTCTTATTTACATTTACACCTAAAATCACACAATATTGTGACCTAGCACTTGTTTTTGCCTATTTTAGTGAGGGGCAATGTGTGTTAGACTTGTTGAATGGAGCTTCCTTTCATGAAGCTAATAGCTTTGTCACCATTTGGTGGTTGGGTGCAAATTCTTTTTCGCCGCAACCTAGGAGTCCCACCGTCTGCAATTTCTTTTGTCAGTTGCGCGAATCTGATTAATAACTTTTGACCGCCAAGAAAGGATGCTTCCAGGAATTGACTTTTGAAAGGAAAGGATCCTGTGAACCCATTATTCAGGTTGTGGATCTGGAAGTGAATACAGCTCCATACCATACCCATTTATTTTAGAATCTCCTGAGTCAAAAGTTGATTTACCATCACATTTTTTATCATAAAACCTGTTTTTTCTGTTGCAACTGTCACAAAAATCCACAAGTTTTGTGGTATTCATAATTTTATTGGTTTGCCATTCTGACTTTGAGTTACTTAGGGAATGTTAGGGATCATTGATTTCATCACCCCACTAAGGTCTGAAAAGGCGGTTTATTAGTAGTGAACCCATCCACACCACCGAAGGTCAGTTTACAATTATGTTCTCTTATTCTACTGTCAAAGACTACCTTTTTCATTCTAGGATATTTTACATCCGCAAAACAACTTTTTATGTAATATTTTTGCCCTTTAATGGGTATTTGACACCTTTTT
Source organism: Mactra quadrangularis (assembly GCA_025267735.1). Lineage (NCBI taxonomy): Eukaryota > Metazoa > Mollusca > Bivalvia > Venerida > Mactridae > Mactra > Mactra quadrangularis. The sequence continues at coordinate 17,509 of JAMOLF010000185.1, forward strand.
GAAATCCCACCCACCTACTCAGTGCTTTTCTTCTAGGATGGGTCATGATCATTACACACAGTCAAATTATCAGAAAGTATGATATAAAAAAACATGGAAAAACATGAAATATACATTCAAAGACTCAAAATATCCTCATATAGACACCACTGATGAGAACATTTTCCTCAGGAAGTGAAATTAGTGGTCTTCCAGAGGGGTCGGCGAAAATCCAGATTTTGAAGAGCCCCCCTTAGGCCTGCTGATTGATAAGTCATAAAGTCACCTTGGTGACATCCATGTTTAAAAAATCTGGTTTGATTCAGTTGAATTGACTGTAGCCTGCATAGAAACATGTCATTTGGTTATCTGATGTGACATTAAAATGTTTTTAAACCAGAAAAAGCTTGAAAATTTGTTCATTTTTTGCTATTTTTGGTCATTTTTTCTCTAAAAATCACTATACAAACATAGAAAAGGTGAAAATAATGCTTGGAAAATGTTGCATTTGCCTTTTCTATCATGAATATACAGAAAAACATCAATATATTGTCAGTTATAACACTAATTTATGTGAAAAAGCTTTAATTTCAAGGATATGTAATTTTCAAAAAAATGCCTAAAATTTGACCAATTTCTTGAGAATGGGTGATGTCAGCTAAAATGCTCTAACTGCTTAGATAATCAATATTTTTTTATGAAACTGCACATAATTGCTCAGAAGTGATTGGTCTTTCACTTTATGAATTGATTTTTAAGAGCCAAAAAACTTTTTGCCCCTTTAAGAGATTGCGTCGTCTGCCAGATTTATGATTTTTGATGGATTGAATATAAAGATTATGGAGAAAATCATTAATATATGTCATTTAGATGTAGAAAATAGATGTTTGGTGTGGGATGGTGCATGTAGTGGTGCTGGACTGTCCAAATATGGGAGAATTAGGGTAAAATGCCCATCCGAGACCCCATCCGCAACCAGTTTGTGCATAGATAGATGTATCAATTCCCATGCAATGATATTTTTTGATCATGATGCATGCCTATCACATCTGTGCTATACTAGATTATGTTGTAATGTTCTCCATTGGATCACTAAGCCTCTAACTGTCAATAATGAAGGGAAACCTGGTGTCGGAGTTGGACACCAGGCCGGTCAAGGAGATCAACAGAAATGCTTTCTCAACTGATGTATTGTCATGTGACAGATAAATGATGTAATATTTGACTATTTTCTTGTTAGAGCACTAATTTTTGTCATATTTATCAATTCAAACTCAATACATACTCTTATGCACTCAACATAAGATATACAAAAGCAAGAAAATATGAAAGAACTGCGCAAAAATCACCACCGCAGTATCATCACTGGTCATACACACCACCAAGATGACTGTTATGGGGCTGTATTAGCATTTCTTATTTACATTTACACCTAAAATCACACAATATTGTGACCTAGCACTTGTTTTTGCCTATTTTAGTGAGGGGCAATGTGTGTTAGACTTGTTGAATGGAGCTTCCTTTCATGAAGCTAATAGCTTTGTCACCATTTGGTGGTTGGGTGCAAATTCTTTTTCGCCGCAACCTAGGAGTCCCACCGTCTGCAATTTCTTTTGTCAGTTGCGCGAATCTGATTAATAACTTTTGACCGCCAAGAAAGGATGCTTCCAGGAATTGACTTTTGAAAGGAAAGGATCCTGTGAACCCATTATTCAGGTTGTGGATCTGGAAGTGAATACAGCTCCATACCATACCCATTTATTTTAGAATCTCCTGAGTCAAAAGTTGATTTACCATCACATTTTTTATCATAAAACCTGTTTTTTCTGTTGCAACTGTCACAAAAATCCACAAGTTTTGTGGTATTCATAATTTTATTGGTTTGCCATTCTGACTTTGAGTTACTTAGGGAATGTTAGGGATCATTGATTTCATCACCCCACTAAGGTCTGAAAAGGCGGTTTATTAGTAGTGAACCCATCCACACCACCGAAGGTCAGTTTACAATTATGTTCTCTTATTCTACTGTCAAAGACTACCTTTTTCATTCTAGGATATTTTACATCCGCAAAACAACTTTTTATGTAATATTTTTGCCCTTTAATGGGTATTTGACACCTTTTTGAAATCCCACCCACCTACTCAGTGCTTTTCTTCTAGGATGGGTCATGATCATTACACACAGTCAAATTATCAGAAAGTATGATATAAAAAAACATGGAAAAACATGAAATATACATTCAAAGACTCAAAATATCCTCATATAGACACCACTGATGAGAACATTTTCCTCAGGAAGTGAAATTAGTGGTCTTCCAGAGGGGTCGGCGAAAATCCAGATTTTGAAGAGCCCCCCTTAGGCCTGCTGATTGATAAGTCATAAAGTCACCTTGGTGACATCCATGTTTAAAAAATCTGGTTTGATTCAGTTGAATTGACTGTAGCCTGCATAGAAACATGTCATTTGGTTATCTGATGTGACATTAAAATGTTTTTAAACCAGAAAAAGCTTGAAAATTTGTTCATTTTTTGCTATTTTTGGTCATTTTTTCTCTAAAAATCACTATACAAACATAGAAAAGGTGAAAATAATGCTTGGAAAATGTTGCATTTGCCTTTTCTATCATGAATATACAGAAAAACATCAATATATTGTCAGTTATAACACTAATTTATGTGAAAAAGCTTTAATTTCAAGGATATGTAATTTTCAAAAAAATGCCTAAAATTTGACCAATTTCTTGAGAATGGGTGATGTCAGCTAAAATGCTCTAACTGCTTAGATAATCAATATTTTTTTATGAAACTGCACATAATTGCTCAGAAGTGATTGGTCTTTCACTTTATGAATTGATTTTTAAGAGCCAAAAAACTTTTTGCCCCTTAAAGGTTACATACCACTAAATGGTAACCGGAAGTAGGCATTTACCGGAAGTAGAAAGTGTGACATGGTCCTTATTTATTTTTTGAGAGTGCATGGATACCTCATTTGTGGTGCTTTTTTATATTGAAGAGTATGTATGTCTTTGACAGTGCTTTTCCTATGAAAGTATGCAAAAATTCAATGGATCTGGTTAGTTTAGTCGCGAAAACTGGTTAAAAGGGGAGATGACTCTGTACGGCTGGTGAAGAGTTAAAAACCAGGACATTTTCAGGGTAGGAACTTTCAATCGAAATTTATTTTCTTATAAGTAACGTAACTTTTTTTCTAATACTGATCATTTTGAGGGGAATAGATAGATCTTTCAGCCTATATATGGTTTGGGGTATCTCACACCCCTGGGTCATAGTGTAATTTGTCATTGAAAATGAGACTTTTTATATACAACAAAGAAGGATTTTATTTAGTGGTATGTAACCTTTAAGAGATTGCGTCGTCTGCCAGATTTATGATTTTTGATGGATTGAATATAAAGATTATGGAGAAAATCATTAATATATGTCATTTAGATGTAGAAAATAGATGTTTGGTGTGGGATGGTGCATGTAGTGGTGCTGGACTGTCCAAATATGGGAGAATTAGGGTAAAATGCCCATCCGAGACCCCATCCGCAACCAGTTTGTGCATAGATAGATGTATCAATTCCCATGCAATGATATTTTTTGATCATGATGCATGCCTATCACATCTGTGCTATACTAGATTATGTTGTAATGTTCTCCATTGGATCACTAAGCCTCTAACTGTCAATAATGAAGGGAAACCTGGTGTCGGAGTTGGACACCAGGCCGGTCAAGGAGATCAACAGAAATGCTTTCTCAACTGATGTATTGTCATGTGACAGATAAATGATGTAATATTTGACTATTTTCTTGTTAGAGCACTAATTTTTGTCATATTTATCAATTCAAACTCAATACATACTCTTATGCACTCAACATAAGATATACAAAAGCAAGAAAATATGAAAGAACTGCGCAAAAATCACCACCGCAGTATCATCACTGGTCATACACACCACCAAGATGACTGTTATGGGGCTGTATTAGCATTTCTTATTTACATTTACACCTAAAATCACACAATATTGTGACCTAGCACTTGTTTTTGCCTATTTTAGTGAGGGGCAATGTGTGTTAGACTTGTTGAATGGAGCTTCCTTTCATGAAGCTAATAGCTTTGTCACCATTTGGTGGTTGGGTGCAAATTCTTTTTCGCCGCAACCTAGGAGTCCCACCGTCTGCAATTTCTTTTGTCAGTTGCGCGAATCTGATTAATAACTTTTGACCGCCAAGAAAGGATGCTTCCAGGAATTGACTTTTGAAAGGAAAGGATCCTGTGAACCCATTATTCAGGTTGTGGATCTGGAAGTGAATACAGCTCCATACCATACCCATTTATTTTAGAATCTCCTGAGTCAAAAGTTGATTTACCATCACATTTTTTATCATAAAACCTGTTTTTTCTGTTGCAACTGTCACAAAAATCCACAAGTTTTGTGGTATTCATAATTTTATTGGTTTGCCATTCTGACTTTGAGTTACTTAGGGAATGTTAGGGATCATTGATTTCATCACCCCACTAAGGTCTGAAAAGGCGGTTTATTAGTAGTGAACCCATCCACACCACCGAAGGTCAGTTTACAATTATGTTCTCTTATTCTACTGTCAAAGACTACCTTTTTCATTCTAGGATATTTTACATCCGCAAAACAACTTTTTATGTAATATTTTTGCCCTTTAATGGGTATTTGACACCTTTTTGAAATCCCACCCACCTACTCAGTGCTTTTCTTCTAGGATGGGTCATGATCATTACACACAGTCAAATTATCAGAAAGTATGATATAAAAAAACATGGAAAAACATGAAATATACATTCAAAGACTCAAAATATCCTCATATAGACACCACTGATGAGAACATTTTCCTCAGGAAGTGAAATTAGTGGTCTTCCAGAGGGGTCGGCGAAAATCCAGATTTTGAAGAGCCCCCCTTAGGCCTGCTGATTGATAAGTCATAAAGTCACCTTGGTGACATCCATGTTTAAAAAATCTGGTTTGATTCAGTTGAATTGACTGTAGCCTGCATAGAAACATGTCATTTGGTTATCTGATGTGACATTAAAATGTTTTTAAACCAGAAAAAGCTTGAAAATTTGTTCATTTTTTGCTATTTTTGGTCATTTTTTCTCTAAAAATCACTATACAAACATAGAAAAGGTGAAAATAATGCTTGGAAAATGTTGCATTTGCCTTTTCTATCATGAATATACAGAAAAACATCAATATATTGTCAGTTATAACACTAATTTATGTGAAAAAGCTTTAATTTCAAGGATATGTAATTTTCAAAAAAATGCCTAAAATTTGACCAATTTCTTGAGAATGGGTGATGTCAGCTAAAATGCTCTAACTGCTTAGATAATCAATATTTTTTTATGAAACTGCACATAATTGCTCAGAAGTGATTGGTCTTTCACTTTATGAATTGATTTTTAAGAGCCAAAAAACTTTTTGCCCCTTAAAGGTTACATACCACTAAATGGTAACCGGAAGTAGGCATTTACCGGAAGTAGAAAGTGTGACATGGTCCTTATTTATTTTTTGAGAGTGCATGGATACCTCATTTGTGGTGCTTTTTTATATTGAAGAGTATGTATGTCTTTGACAGTGCTTTTCCTATGAAAGTATGCAAAAATTCAATGGATCTGGTTAGTTTAGTCGCGAAAACTGGTTAAAAGGGGAGATGACTCTGTACGGCTGGTGAAGAGTTAAAAACCAGGACATTTTCAGGGTAGGAACTTTCAATCGAAATTTATTTTCTTATAAGTAACGTAACTTTTTTTCTAATACTGATCATTTTGAGGGGAATAGATAGATCTTTCAGCCTATATATGGTTTGGGGTATCTCACACCCCTGGGTCATAGTGTAATTTGTCATTGAAAATGAGACTTTTTATATACAACAAAGAAGGATTTTATTTAGTGGTATGTAACCTTTAAGAGATTGCGTCGTCTGCCAGATTTATGATTTTTGATGGATTGAATATAAAGATTATGGAGAAAATCATTAATATATGTCATTTAGATGTAGAAAATAGATGTTTGGTGTGGGATGGTGCATGTAGTGGTGCTGGACTGTCCAAATATGGGAGAATTAGGGTAAAATGCCCATCCGAGACCCCATCCGCAACCAGTTTGTGCATAGATAGATGTATCAATTCCCATGCAATGATATTTTTTGATCATGATGCATGCCTATCACATCTGTGCTATACTAGATTATGTTGTAATGTTCTCCATTGGATCACTAAGCCTCTAACTGTCAATAATGAAGGGAAACCTGGTGTCGGAGTTGGACACCAGGCCGGTCAAGGAGATCAACAGAAATGCTTTCTCAACTGATGTATTGTCATGTGACAGATAAATGATGTAATATTTGACTATTTTCTTGTTAGAGCACTAATTTTTGTCATATTTATCAATTCAAACTCAATACATACTCTTATGCACTCAACATAAGATATACAAAAGCAAGAAAATATGAAAGAACTGCGCAAAAATCACCACCGCAGTATCATCACTGGTCATACACACCACCAAGATGACTGTTATGGGGCTGTATTAGCATTTCTTATTTACATTTACACCTAAAATCACACAATATTGTGACCTAGCACTTGTTTTTGCCTATTTTAGTGAGGGGCAATGTGTGTTAGACTTGTTGAATGGAGCTTCCTTTCATGAAGCTAATAGCTTTGTCACCATTTGGTGGTTGGGTGCAAATTCTTTTTCGCCGCAACCTAGGAGTCCCACCGTCTGCAATTTCTTTTGTCAGTTGCGCGAATCTGATTAATAACTTTTGACCGCCAAGAAAGGATGCTTCCAGGAATTGACTTTTGAAAGGAAAGGATCCTGTGAACCCATTATTCAGGTTGTGGATCTGGAAGTGAATACAGCTCCATACCATACCCATTTATTTTAGAATCTCCTGAGTCAAAAGTTGATTTACCATCACATTTTTTATCATAAAACCTGTTTTTTCTGTTGCAACTGTCACAAAAATCCACAAGTTTTGTGGTATTCATAATTTTATTGGTTTGCCATTCTGACTTTGAGTTACTTAGGGAATGTTAGGGATCATTGATTTCATCACCCCACTAAGGTCTGAAAAGGCGGTTTATTAGTAGTGAACCCATCCACACCACCGAAGGTCAGTTTACAATTATGTTCTCTTATTCTACTGTCAAAGACTACCTTTTTCATTCTAGGATATTTTACATCCGCAAAACAACTTTTTATGTAATATTTTTGCCCTTTAATGGGTATTTGACACCTTTTTGAAATCCCACCCACCTACTCAGTGCTTTTCTTCTAGGATGGGTCATGATCATTACACACAGTCAAATTATCAGAAAGTATGATATAAAAAAACATGGAAAAACATGAAATATACATTCAAAGACTCAAAATATCCTCATATAGACACCACTGATGAGAACATTTTCCTCAGGAAGTGAAATTAGTGGTCTTCCAGAGGGGTCGGCGAAAATCCAGATTTTGAAGAGCCCCCCTTAGGCCTGCTGATTGATAAGTCATAAAGTCACCTTGGTGACATCCATGTTTAAAAAATCTGGTTTGATTCAGTTGAATTGACTGTAGCCTGCATAGAAACATGTCATTTGGTTATCTGATGTGACATTAAAATGTTTTTAAACCAGAAAAAGCTTGAAAATTTGTTCATTTTTTGCTATTTTTGGTCATTTTTTCTCTAAAAATCACTATACAAACATAGAAAAGGTGAAAATAATGCTTGGAAAATGTTGCATTTGCCTTTTCTATCATGAATATACAGAAAAACATCAATATATTGTCAGTTATAACACTAATTTATGTGAAAAAGCTTTAATTTCAAGGATATGTAATTTTCAAAAAAATGCCTAAAATTTGACCAATTTCTTGAGAATGGGTGATGTCAGCTAAAATGCTCTAACTGCTTAGATAATCAATATTTTTTTATGAAACTGCACATAATTGCTCAGAAGTGATTGGTCTTTCACTTTATGAATTGATTTTTAAGAGCCAAAAAACTTTTTGCCCCTTAAAGAGATTGCGTCGTCTGCCAGATTTATGATTTTTGATGGATTGAATATAAAGATTATGGAGAAAATCATTAATATATGTCATTTAGATGTAGAAAATAGATGTTTGGTGTGGGATGGTGCATGTAGTGGTGCTGGACTGTCCAAATATGGGAGAATTAGGGTAAAATGCCCATCCGAGACCCCATCCGCAACCAGTTTGTGCATAGATAGATGTATCAATTCCCATGCAATGATATTTTTTGATCATGATGCATGCCTATCACATCTGTGCTATACTAGATTATGTTGTAATGTTCTCCATTGGATCACTAAGCCTCTAACTGTCAATAATGAAGGGAAACCTGGTGTCGGAGTTGGACACCAGGCCGGTCAAGGAGATCAACAGAAATGCTTTCTCAACTGATGTATTGTCATGTGACAGATAAATGATGTAATATTTGACTATTTTCTTGTTAGAGCACTAATTTTTGTCATATTTATCAATTCAAACTCAATACATACTCTTATGCACTCAACATAAGATATACAAAAGCAAGAAAATATGAAAGAACTGCGCAAAAATCACCACCGCAGTATCATCACTGGTCATACACACCACCAAGATGACTGTTATGGGGCTGTATTAGCATTTCTTATTTACATTTACACCTAAAATCACACAATATTGTGACCTAGCACTTGTTTTTGCCTATTTTAGTGAGGGGCAATGTGTGTTAGACTTGTTGAATGGAGCTTCCTTTCATGAAGCTAATAGCTTTGTCACCATTTGGTGGTTGGGTGCAAATTCTTTTTCGCCGCAACCTAGGAGTCCCACCGTCTGCAATTTCTTTTGTCAGTTGCGCGAATCTGATTAATAACTTTTGACCGCCAAGAAAGGATGCTTCCAGGAATTGACTTTTGAAAGGAAAGGATCCTGTGAACCCATTATTCAGGTTGTGGATCTGGAAGTGAATACAGCTCCATACCATACCCATTTATTTTAGAATCTCCTGAGTCAAAAGTTGATTTACCATCACATTTTTTATCATAAAACCTGTTTTTTCTGTTGCAACTGTCACAAAAATCCACAAGTTTTGTGGTATTCATAATTTTATTGGTTTGCCATTCTGACTTTGAGTTACTTAGGGAATGTTAGGGATCATTGATTTCATCACCCCACTAAGGTCTGAAAAGGCGGTTTATTAGTAGTGAACCCATCCACACCACCGAAGGTCAGTTTACAATTATGTTCTCTTATTCTACTGTCAAAGACTACCTTTTTCATTCTAGGATATTTTACATCCGCAAAACAACTTTTTATGTAATATTTTTGCCCTTTAATGGGTATTTGACACCTTTTTGAAATCCCACCCACCTACTCAGTGCTTTTCTTCTAGGATGGGTCATGATCATTACACACAGTCAAATTATCAGAAAGTATGATATAAAAAAACATGGAAAAACATGAAATATACATTCAAAGACTCAAAATATCCTCATATAGACACCACTGATGAGAACATTTTCCTCAGGAAGTGAAATTAGTGGTCTTCCAGAGGGGTCGGCGAAAATCCAGATTTTGAAGAGCCCCCCTTAGGCCTGCTGATTGATAAGTCATAAAGTCACCTTGGTGACATCCATGTTTTAAAAAATCTGGTTTGATTCAGTTGAATTGACTGTAGCCTGCATAGAAACATGTCATTTGGTTATCTGATGTGACATTAAAATGTTTTTAAACCAGAAAAAGCTTGAAAATTTGTTCATTTTTTGCTATTTTGGTCATTTTTTCTCTAAAAATCACTATACAAACATAGAAAGGTGAAAATAATGCTTGGAAAATGTTGCATTTGCCTTTTCTATCATGAAATATACAGAAAAACATCAATATATTGTCAGTTATAACACTAATTTATGTGAAAAAGCTTTAATTTCAAGGATATGTAATTTTCAAAAAAATGCCTAAAATTTGACCAATTTCTTGAGAATGGGTGATGTCAGCTAAAATGCTCTAACTGCTTAGATAATCAATATTTTTTTATGAAACTGCACATAATTGCTCAGAAGTGATTGGTCTTTCACTTTATGAATTGATTTTTAAGAGCCAAAAAACTTTTTGCCCCTTAAAGAGATTGCGTCGTCTGCCAGATTTATGATTTTTGATGGATTGAATATAAAGATTATGGAGAAAATCATTAATATATGTCATTTAGATGTAGAAAATAGATGTTTGTGTGGGATGGTGCATGTAGTGGTGCTGGACTGTCCAAATATGGGAGAATTAGGGTAAAATGCCCATCCGAGACCCCATCCGCAACCAGTTTGTGCATAGATAGATGTATCAATTCCCATGCAATGATATTTTTGATCATGATGCATGCCTATCACATCTGTGCTATACTAGATTATGTTGTAATGTTCTCCATTGGATCACTAAGCCTCTAACTGTCAATAATGAAGGGGAAACCTGGTGTCGGAGTTGGACACCAGGCCGGTCAAGGAGATCAACAGAAATGCTTTCTCAACTGATGTATTGTCATGTGACAGATAAATGATGTAATATTTGACTATTTTCTTGTTAGAGCACTAATTTTTGTCATATTTATCAATTCAAACTCAATACATACTCTTATGCACTCAACATAAGATATACAAAAGCAAGAAAATATGAAAGAACTGCGCAAAAATCACCACCGCAGTATCATCACTGGTCATACACACCACCAAGATGACTGTTATGGGGCTGTATTAGCATTTCTTATTTACATTTACACCTAAAATCACACAATATTGTGACCTAGCACTTGTTTTTGCCTATTTTAGTGAGGGGCAATGTGTGTTAGACTTGTTGAATGGAGCTTCCTTTCATGAAGCTAATAGCTTTGTCACCATTTGGTGTTGGGTGCAAATTCTTTTTCGCCGCAACCTAGGAGTCCCACCGTCTGCAATTTCTTTTGTCAGTTGCGCGAATCTGATTAATAACTTTTTGACCGCCAAGAAAGGATGCTTCCAGGAATTGGACTTTTGAAAGGAAAGGATCCTGTGAACCCATTATTCAGGTTGTGGATCTGGAAGTGAATACAGCTCCATACCATACCCATTTATTTTAGAATCTCCTGAGTCAAAAGTTGATTTACCATCACATTTTTTATCATAAAACCTGTTTTTTTCTGTTGCAACTGTCACAAAAATCCACAAGTTTTGTGGTATTCATAATTTTATTGGTTTGCCATTCTGACTTTGAGTTACTTAGGGAATGTTAGGGATCATTGATTTCATCACCCCACTAAGGTCTGAAAAGGCGGTTTATTAGTAGTGAACCCATCCACACCACCGAAGGTCAGTTTACAATTATGTTCTCTTATTCTACTGTCAAAGACTACCTTTTTCATTCTAGGATATTTTACATCCGCAAAACAACTTTTTATGTAATATTTTGCCCTTTAATGGGTATTTGACACCTTTTTGAAATCCCACCCACTCTACTCAGTGCTTTTCTTCTAGGATGGGTCATGATCATTACACACAGTCAAATTATCAGAAAGTATGATATAAAAAAACATGGAAAAACATGAAATATACATTCAAAGACTCAAAATATCCTCATATAGACACCACTGATGAGAACATTTTCCTCAGGAAGTGAAATTAGTGGTCTTCCAGAGGGGTCGGCGAAAATCCAGATTTTGAAGAGCCCCCCTTAGGCCTGCTGATTGATAAGTCATAAAGTCACCTTGGTGACATCCATGTTTAAAAAATCTGGTTTGATTCAGTTGAATTGACTGTAGCCTGCATAGAAACATGTCATTTGGTTATCTGATGTGACATTAAAATGTTTTTAAACCAGAAAAAGCTTGAAAATTTGTTCATTTTTTGCTATTTTTGGTCATTTTTTCTCTAAAAATCACTATACAAACATAGAAAAGGTGAAAATAATGCTTGGAAAATGTTGCATTTGCCTTTTCTATCATGAATATACAGAAAAACATCAATATATTGTCAGTTATAACACTAATTTATGTGAAAAAGCTTTAATTTCAAGGATATGTAATTTTCAAAAAAATGCCTAAAATTTGACCAATTTCTTGAGAATGGGTGATGTCAGCTAAAATGCTCTAACTGCTTAGATAATCAATATTTTTTTATGAAACTGCACATAATTGCTCAGAAGTGATTGGTCTTTCACTTTATGAATTGATTTTTAAGAGCCAAAAAACTTTTTGCCCCTTTAAGAGATTGCGTCGTCTGCCAGATTTATGATTTTTGATGGATTGAATATAAAGATTATGGAGAAAATCATTAATATATGTCATTTAGATGTAGAAAATAGATGTTTGGTGTGGGATGGTGCATGTAGTGGTGCTGGACTGTCCAAATATGGGAGAATTAGGGTAAAATGCCCATCCGAGACCCCATCCGCAACCAGTTTGTGCATAGATAGATGTATCAATTCCCATGCAATGATATTTTTTGATCATGATGCATGCCTATCACATCTGTGCTATACTAGATTATGTTGTAATGTTCTCCATTGGATCACTAAGCCTCTAACTGTCAATAATGAAGGGAAACCTGGTGTCGGAGTTGGACACCAGGCCGGTCAAGGAGATCAACAGAAATGCTTTCTCAACTGATGTATTGTCATGTGACAGATAAATGATGTAATATTTGACTATTTTCTTGTTAGAGCACTAATTTTTGTCATATTTATCAATTCAAACTCAATACATACTCTTATGCACTCAACATAAGATATACAAAAGCAAGAAAATATGAAAGAACTGCGCAAAAATCACCACCGCAGTATCATCACTGGTCATACACACCACCAAGATGACTGTTATGGGGCTGTATTAGCATTTCTTATTTACATTTACACCTAAAATCACACAATATTGTGACCTAGCACTTGTTTTTGCCTATTTTAGTGAGGGGCAATGTGTGTTAGACTTGTTGAATGGAGCTTCCTTTCATGAAGCTAATAGCTTTGTCACCATTTGGTGGTTGGGTGCAAATTCTTTTTCGCCGCAACCTAGGAGTCCCACCGTCTGCAATTTCTTTTGTCAGTTGCGCGAATCTGATTAATAACTTTTGACCGCCAAGAAAGGATGCTTCCAGGAATTGACTTTTGAAAGGAAAGGATCCTGTGAACCCATTATTCAGGTTGTGGATCTGGAAGTGAATACAGCTCCATACCATACCCATTTATTTTAGAATCTCCTGAGTCAAAAGTTGATTTACCATCACATTTTTTATCATAAAACCTGTTTTTTCTGTTGCAACTGTCACAAAAATCCACAAGTTTTGTGGTATTCATAATTTTATTGGTTTGCCATTCTGACTTTGAGTTACTTAGGGAATGTTAGGGATCATTGATTTCATCACCCCACTAAGGTCTGAAAAGGCGGTTTATTAGTAGTGAACCCATCCACACCACCGAAGGTCAGTTTACAATTATGTTCTCTTATTCTACTGTCAAAGACTACCTTTTTCATTCTAGGATATTTTACATCCGCAAAACAACTTTTTATGTAATATTTTTGCCCTTTAATGGGTATTTGACACCTTTTTGAAATCCCACCCACCTACTCAGTGCTTTTCTTCTAGGATGGGTCATGATCATTACACACAGTCAAATTATCAGAAAGTATGATATAAAAAAACATGGAAAAACATGAAATATACATTCAAAGACTCAAAATATCCTCATATAGACACCACTGATGAGAACATTTTCCTCAGGAAGTGAAATTAGTGGTCTTCCAGAGGGGTCGGCGAAAATCCAGATTTTGAAGAGCCCCCCTTAGGCCTGCTGATTGATAAGTCATAAAGTCACCTTGGTGACATCCATGTTTAAAAAATCTGGTTTGATTCAGTTGAATTGACTGTAGCCTGCATAGAAACATGTCATTTGGTTATCTGATGTGACATTAAAATGTTTTTAAACCAGAAAAAGCTTGAAAATTTGTTCATTTTTTGCTATTTTTGGTCATTTTTTCTCTAAAAATCACTATACAAACATAGAAAAGGTGAAAATAATGCTTGGAAAATGTTGCATTTGCCTTTTCTATCATGAATATACAGAAAAACATCAATATATTGTCAGTTATAACACTAATTTATGTGAAAAAGCTTTAATTTCAAGGATATGTAATTTTCAAAAAAATGCCTAAAATTTGACCAATTTCTTGAGAATGGGTGATGTCAGCTAAAATGCTCTAACTGCTTAGATAATCAATATTTTTTTATGAAACTGCACATAATTGCTCAGAAGTGATTGGTCTTTCACTTTATGAATTGATTTTTAAGAGCCAAAAAACTTTTTGCCCCTTAAAGGTTACATACCACTAAATGGTAACCGGAAGTAGGCATTTACCGGAAGTAGAAAGTGTGACATGGTCCTTATTTATTTTTTGAGAGTGCATGGATACCTCATTTGTGGTGCTTTTTTATATTGAAGAGTATGTATGTCTTTGACAGTGCTTTTCCTATGAAAGTATGCAAAAATTCAATGGATCTGGTTAGTTTAGTCGCGAAAACTGGTTAAAAGGGGAGATGACTCTGTACGGCTGGTGAAGAGTTAAAAACCAGGACATTTTCAGGGTAGGAACTTTCAATCGAAATTTATTTTCTTATAAGTAACGTAACTTTTTTTCTAATACTGATCATTTTGAGGGGAATAGATAGATCTTTCAGCCTATATATGGTTTGGGGTATCTCACACCCCTGGGTCATAGTGTAATTTGTCATTGAAAATGAGACTTTTTATATACAACAAAGAAGGATTTTATTTAGTGGTATGTAACCTTTAAGAGATTGCGTCGTCTGCCAGATTTATGATTTTTGATGGATTGAATATAAAGATTATGGAGAAAATCATTAATATATGTCATTTAGATGTAGAAAATAGATGTTTGGTGTGGGATGGTGCATGTAGTGGTGCTGGACTGTCCAAATATGGGAGAATTAGGGTAAAATGCCCATCCGAGACCCCATCCGCAACCAGTTTGTGCATAGATAGATGTATCAATTCCCATGCAATGATATTTTTTGATCATGATGCATGCCTATCACATCTGTGCTATACTAGATTATGTTGTAATGTTCTCCATTGGATCACTAAGCCTCTAACTGTCAATAATGAAGGGAAACCTGGTGTCGGAGTTGGACACCAGGCCGGTCAAGGAGATCAACAGAAATGCTTTCTCAACTGATGTATTGTCATGTGACAGATAAATGATGTAATATTTGACTATTTTCTTGTTAGAGCACTAATTTTTGTCATATTTATCAATTCAAACTCAATACATACTCTTATGCACTCAACATAAGATATACAAAAGCAAGAAAATATGAAAGAACTGCGCAAAAATCACCACCGCAGTATCATCACTGGTCATACACACCACCAAGATGACTGTTATGGGGCTGTATTAGCATTTCTTATTTACATTTACACCTAAAATCACACAATATTGTGACCTAGCACTTGTTTTTGCCTATTTTAGTGAGGGGCAATGTGTGTTAGACTTGTTGAATGGAGCTTCCTTTCATGAAGCTAATAGCTTTGTCACCATTTGGTGGTTGGGTGCAAATTCTTTTTCGCCGCAACCTAGGAGTCCCACCGTCTGCAATTTCTTTTGTCAGTTGCGCGAATCTGATTAATAACTTTTGACCGCCAAGAAAGGATGCTTCCAGGAATTGACTTTTGAAAGGAAAGGATCCTGTGAACCCATTATTCAGGTTGTGGATCTGGAAGTGAATACAGCTCCATACCATACCCATTTATTTTAGAATCTCCTGAGTCAAAAGTTGATTTACCATCACATTTTTTATCATAAAACCTGTTTTTTCTGTTGCAACTGTCACAAAAATCCACAAGTTTTGTGGTATTCATAATTTTATTGGTTTGCCATTCTGACTTTGAGTTACTTAGGGAATGTTAGGGATCATTGATTTCATCACCCCACTAAGGTCTGAAAAGGCGGTTTATTAGTAGTGAACCCATCCACACCACCGAAGGTCAGTTTACAATTATGTTCTCTTATTCTACTGTCAAAGACTACCTTTTTCATTCTAGGATATTTTACATCCGCAAAACAACTTTTTATGTAATATTTTTGCCCTTTAATGGGTATTTGACACCTTTTTGAAATCCCACCCACCTACTCAGTGCTTTTCTTCTAGGATGGGTCATGATCATTACACACAGTCAAATTATCAGAAAGTATGATATAAAAAAACATGGAAAAACATGAAATATACATTCAAAGACTCAAAATATCCTCATATAGACACCACTGATGAGAACATTTTCCTCAGGAAGTGAAATTAGTGGTCTTCCAGAGGGGTCGGCGAAAATCCAGATTTTGAAGAGCCCCCCTTAGGCCTGCTGATTGATAAGTCATAAAGTCACCTTGGTGACATCCATGTTTAAAAAATCTGGTTTGATTCAGTTGAATTGACTGTAGCCTGCATAGAAACATGTCATTTGGTTATCTGATGTGACATTAAAATGTTTTTAAACCAGAAAAAGCTTGAAAATTTGTTCATTTTTTGCTATTTTTGGTCATTTTTTCTCTAAAAATCACTATACAAACATAGAAAAGGTGAAAATAATGCTTGGAAAATGTTGCATTTGCCTTTTCTATCATGAATATACAGAAAAACATCAATATATTGTCAGTTATAACACTAATTTATGTGAAAAAGCTTTAATTTCAAGGATATGTAATTTTCAAAAAAATGCCTAAAATTTGACCAATTTCTTGAGAATGGGTGATGTCAGCTAAAATGCTCTAACTGCTTAGATAATCAATATTTTTTTATGAAACTGCACATAATTGCTCAGAAGTGATTGGTCTTTCACTTTATGAATTGATTTTTAAGAGCCAAAAAACTTTTTGCCCCTTAAAGGTTACATACCACTAAATGGTAACCGGAAGTAGGCATTTACCGGAAGTAGAAAGTGTGACATGGTCCTTATTTATTTTTTGAGAGTGCATGGATACCTCATTTGTGGTGCTTTTTTATATTGAAGAGTATGTATGTCTTTGACAGTGCTTTTCCTATGAAAGTATGCAAAAATTCAATGGATCTGGTTAGTTTAGTCGCGAAAACTGGTTAAAAGGGGAGATGACTCTGTACGGCTGGTGAAGAGTTAAAAACCAGGACATTTTCAGGGTAGGAACTTTCAATCGAAATTTATTTTCTTATAAGTAACGTAACTTTTTTTCTAATACTGATCATTTTGAGGGGAATAGATAGATCTTTCAGCCTATATATGGTTTGGGGTATCTCACACCCCTGGGTCATAGTGTAATTTGTCATTGAAAATGAGACTTTTTATATACAACAAAGAAGGATTTTATTTAGTGGTATGTAACCTTTAAGAGATTGCGTCGTCTGCCAGATTTATGATTTTTGATGGATTGAATATAAAGATTATGGAGAAAATCATTAATATATGTCATTTAGATGTAGAAAATAGATGTTTGGTGTGGGATGGTGCATGTAGTGGTGCTGGACTGTCCAAATATGGGAGAATTAGGGTAAAATGCCCATCCGAGACCCCATCCGCAACCAGTTTGTGCATAGATAGATGTATCAATTCCCATGCAATGATATTTTTTGATCATGATGCATGCCTATCACATCTGTGCTATACTAGATTATGTTGTAATGTTCTCCATTGGATCACTAAGCCTCTAACTGTCAATAATGAAGGGAAACCTGGTGTCGGAGTTGGACACCAGGCCGGTCAAGGAGATCAACAGAAATGCTTTCTCAACTGATGTATTGTCATGTGACAGATAAATGATGTAATATTTGACTATTTTCTTGTTAGAGCACTAATTTTTGTCATATTTATCAATTCAAACTCAATACATACTCTTATGCACTCAACATAAGATATACAAAAGCAAGAAAATATGAAAGAACTGCGCAAAAATCACCACCGCAGTATCATCACTGGTCATACACACCACCAAGATGACTGTTATGGGGCTGTATTAGCATTTCTTATTTACATTTACACCTAAAATCACACAATATTGTGACCTAGCACTTGTTTTTGCCTATTTTAGTGAGGGGCAATGTGTGTTAGACTTGTTGAATGGAGCTTCCTTTCATGAAGCTAATAGCTTTGTCACCATTTGGTGGTTGGGTGCAAATTCTTTTTCGCCGCAACCTAGGAGTCCCACCGTCTGCAATTTCTTTTGTCAGTTGCGCGAATCTGATTAATAACTTTTGACCGCCAAGAAAGGATGCTTCCAGGAATTGACTTTTGAAAGGAAAGGATCCTGTGAACCCATTATTCAGGTTGTGGATCTGGAAGTGAATACAGCTCCATACCATACCCATTTATTTTAGAATCTCCTGAGTCAAAAGTTGATTTACCATCACATTTTTTATCATAAAACCTGTTTTTTCTGTTGCAACTGTCACAAAAATCCACAAGTTTTGTGGTATTCATAATTTTATTGGTTTGCCATTCTGACTTTGAGTTACTTAGGGAATGTTAGGGATCATTGATTTCATCACCCCACTAAGGTCTGAAAAGGCGGTTTATTAGTAGTGAACCCATCCACACCACCGAAGGTCAGTTTACAATTATGTTCTCTTATTCTACTGTCAAAGACTACCTTTTTCATTCTAGGATATTTTACATCCGCAAAACAACTTTTTATGTAATATTTTTGCCCTTTAATGGGTATTTGACACCTTTTTGAAATCCCACCCACCTACTCAGTGCTTTTCTTCTAGGATGGGTCATGATCATTACACACAGTCAAATTATCAGAAAGTATGATATAAAAAAACATGGAAAAACATGAAATATACATTCAAAGACTCAAAATATCCTCATATAGACACCACTGATGAGAACATTTTCCTCAGGAAGTGAAATTAGTGGTCTTCCAGAGGGGTCGGCGAAAATCCAGATTTTGAAGAGCCCCCCTTAGGCCTGCTGATTGATAAGTCATAAAGTCACCTTGGTGACATCCATGTTTAAAAAATCTGGTTTGATTCAGTTGAATTGACTGTAGCCTGCATAGAAACATGTCATTTGGTTATCTGATGTGACATTAAAATGTTTTTAAACCAGAAAAAGCTTGAAAATTTGTTCATTTTTTGCTATTTTTGGTCATTTTTTCTCTAAAAATCACTATACAAACATAGAAAAGGTGAAAATAATGCTTGGAAAATGTTGCATTTGCCTTTTCTATCATGAATATACAGAAAAACATCAATATATTGTCAGTTATAACACTAATTTATGTGAAAAAGCTTTAATTTCAAGGATATGTAATTTTCAAAAAAATGCCTAAAATTTGACCAATTTCTTGAGAATGGGTGATGTCAGCTAAAATGCTCTAACTGCTTAGATAATCAATATTTTTTTATGAAACTGCACATAATTGCTCAGAAGTGATTGGTCTTTCACTTTATGAATTGATTTTTAAGAGCCAAAAAACTTTTTGCCCCTTAAAGGTTACATACCACTAAATGGTAACCGGAAGTAGGCATTTACCGGAAGTAGAAAGTGTGACATGGTCCTTATTTATTTTTTGAGAGTGCATGGATACCTCATTTGTGGTGCTTTTTTATATTGAAGAGTATGTATGTCTTTGACAGTGCTTTTCCTATGAAAGTATGCAAAAATTCAATGGATCTGGTTAGTTTAGTCGCGAAAACTGGTTAAAAGGGGAGATGACTCTGTACGGCTGGTGAAGAGTTAAAAACCAGGACATTTTCAGGGTAGGAACTTTCAATCGAAATTTATTTTCTTATAAGTAACGTAACTTTTTTTCTAATACTGATCATTTTGAGGGGAATAGATAGATCTTTCAGCCTATATATGGTTTGGGGTATCTCACACCCCTGGGTCATAGTGTAATTTGTCATTGAAAATGAGACTTTTTATATACAACAAAGAAGGATTTTATTTAGTGGTATGTAACCTTTAAGAGATTGCGTCGTCTGCCAGATTTATGATTTTTGATGGATTGAATATAAAGATTATGGAGAAAATCATTAATATATGTCATTTAGATGTAGAAAATAGATGTTTGGTGTGGGATGGTGCATGTAGTGGTGCTGGACTGTCCAAATATGGGAGAATTAGGGTAAAATGCCCATCCGAGACCCCATCCGCAACCAGTTTGTGCATAGATAGATGTATCAATTCCCATGCAATGATATTTTTTGATCATGATGCATGCCTATCACATCTGTGCTATACTAGATTATGTTGTAATGTTCTCCATTGGATCACTAAGCCTCTAACTGTCAATAATGAAGGGAAACCTGGTGTCGGAGTTGGACACCAGGCCGGTCAAGGAGATCAACAGAAATGCTTTCTCAACTGATGTATTGTCATGTGACAGATAAATGATGTAATATTTGACTATTTTCTTGTTAGAGCACTAATTTTTGTCATATTTATCAATTCAAACTCAATACATACTCTTATGCACTCAACATAAGATATACAAAAGCAAGAAAATATGAAAGAACTGCGCAAAAATCACCACCGCAGTATCATCACTGGTCATACACACCACCAAGATGACTGTTATGGGGCTGTATTAGCATTTCTTATTTACATTTACACCTAAAATCACACAATATTGTGACCTAGCACTTGTTTTTGCCTATTTTAGTGAGGGGCAATGTGTGTTAGACTTGTTGAATGGAGCTTCCTTTCATGAAGCTAATAGCTTTGTCACCATTTGGTGGTTGGGTGCAAATTCTTTTTCGCCGCAACCTAGGAGTCCCACCGTCTGCAATTTCTTTTGTCAGTTGCGCGAATCTGATTAATAACTTTTGACCGCCAAGAAAGGATGCTTCCAGGAATTGACTTTTGAAAGGAAAGGATCCTGTGAACCCATTATTCAGGTTGTGGATCTGGAAGTGAATACAGCTCCATACCATACCCATTTATTTTAGAATCTCCTGAGTCAAAAGTTGATTTACCATCACATTTTTTATCATAAAACCTGTTTTTTCTGTTGCAACTGTCACAAAAATCCACAAGTTTTGTGGTATTCATAATTTTATTGGTTTGCCATTCTGACTTTGAGTTACTTAGGGAATGTTAGGGATCATTGATTTCATCACCCCACTAAGGTCTGAAAAGGCGGTTTATTAGTAGTGAACCCATCCACACCACCGAAGGTCAGTTTACAATTATGTTCTCTTATTCTACTGTCAAAGACTACCTTTTTCATTCTAGGATATTTTACATCCGCAAAACAACTTTTTATGTAATATTTTTGCCCTTTAATGGGTATTTGACACCTTTTTGAAATCCCACCCACCTACTCAGTGCTTTTCTTCTAGGATGGGTCATGATCATTACACACAGTCAAATTATCAGAAAGTATGATATAAAAAAACATGGAAAAACATGAAATATACATTCAAAGACTCAAAATATCCTCATATAGACACCACTGATGAGAACATTTTCCTCAGGAAGTGAAATTAGTGGTCTTCCAGAGGGGTCGGCGAAAATCCAGATTTTGAAGAGCCCCCCTTAGGCCTGCTGATTGATAAGTCATAAAGTCACCTTGGTGACATCCATGTTTAAAAAATCTGGTTTGATTCAGTTGAATTGACTGTAGCCTGCATAGAAACATGTCATTTGGTTATCTGATGTGACATTAAAATGTTTTTAAACCAGAAAAAGCTTGAAAATTTGTTCATTTTTTGCTATTTTTGGTCATTTTTTCTCTAAAAATCACTATACAAACATAGAAAAGGTGAAAATAATGCTTGGAAAATGTTGCATTTGCCTTTTCTATCATGAATATACAGAAAAACATCAATATATTGTCAGTTATAACACTAATTTATGTGAAAAAGCTTTAATTTCAAGGATATGTAATTTTCAAAAAAATGCCTAAAATTTGACCAATTTCTTGAGAATGGGTGATGTCAGCTAAAATGCTCTAACTGCTTAGATAATCAATATTTTTTTATGAAACTGCACATAATTGCTCAGAAGTGATTGGTCTTTCACTTTATGAATTGATTTTTAAGAGCCAAAAAACTTTTTGCCCCTTAAAGGTTACATACCACTAAATGGTAACCGGAAGTAGGCATTTACCGGAAGTAGAAAGTGTGACATGGTCCTTATTTATTTTTTGAGAGTGCATGGATACCTCATTTGTGGTGCTTTTTTATATTGAAGAGTATGTATGTCTTTGACAGTGCTTTTCCTATGAAAGTATGCAAAAATTCAATGGATCTGGTTAGTTTAGTCGCGAAAACTGGTTAAAAGGGGAGATGACTCTGTACGGCTGGTGAAGAGTTAAAAACCAGGACATTTTCAGGGTAGGAACTTTCAATCGAAATTTATTTTCTTATAAGTAACGTAACTTTTTTTCTAATACTGATCATTTTGAGGGGAATAGATAGATCTTTCAGCCTATATATGGTTTGGGGTATCTCACACCCCTGGGTCATAGTGTAATTTGTCATTGAAAATGAGACTTTTTATATACAACAAAGAAGGATTTTATTTAGTGGTATGTAACCTTTAAGAGATTGCGTCGTCTGCCAGATTTATGATTTTTGATGGATTGAATATAAAGATTATGGAGAAAATCATTAATATATGTCATTTAGATGTAGAAAATAGATGTTTGGTGTGGGATGGTGCATGTAGTGGTGCTGGACTGTCCAAATATGGGAGAATTAGGGTAAAATGCCCATCCGAGACCCCATCCGCAACCAGTTTGTGCATAGATAGATGTATCAATTCCCATGCAATGATATTTTTTGATCATGATGCATGCCTATCACATCTGTGCTATACTAGATTATGTTGTAATGTTCTCCATTGGATCACTAAGCCTCTAACTGTCAATAATGAAGGGAAACCTGGTGTCGGAGTTGGACACCAGGCCGGTCAAGGAGATCAACAGAAATGCTTTCTCAACTGATGTATTGTCATGTGACAGATAAATGATGTAATATTTGACTATTTTCTTGTTAGAGCACTAATTTTTGTCATATTTATCAATTCAAACTCAATACATACTCTTATGCACTCAACATAAGATATACAAAAGCAAGAAAATATGAAAGAACTGCGCAAAAATCACCACCGCAGTATCATCACTGGTCATACACACCACCAAGATGACTGTTATGGGGCTGTATTAGCATTTCTTATTTACATTTACACCTAAAATCACACAATATTGTGACCTAGCACTTGTTTTTGCCTATTTTAGTGAGGGGCAATGTGTGTTAGACTTGTTGAATGGAGCTTCCTTTCATGAAGCTAATAGCTTTGTCACCATTTGGTGGTTGGGTGCAAATTCTTTTTCGCCGCAACCTAGGAGTCCCACCGTCTGCAATTTCTTTTGTCAGTTGCGCGAATCTGATTAATAACTTTTGACCGCCAAGAAAGGATGCTTCCAGGAATTGACTTTTGAAAGGAAAGGATCCTGTGAACCCATTATTCAGGTTGTGGATCTGGAAGTGAATACAGCTCCATACCATACCCATTTATTTTAGAATCTCCTGAGTCAAAAGTTGATTTACCATCACATTTTTTATCATAAAACCTGTTTTTTCTGTTGCAACTGTCACAAAAATCCACAAGTTTTGTGGTATTCATAATTTTATTGGTTTGCCATTCTGACTTTGAGTTACTTAGGGAATGTTAGGGATCATTGATTTCATCACCCCACTAAGGTCTGAAAAGGCGGTTTATTAGTAGTGAACCCATCCACACCACCGAAGGTCAGTTTACAATTATGTTCTCTTATTCTACTGTCAAAGACTACCTTTTTCATTCTAGGATATTTTACATCCGCAAAACAACTTTTTATGTAATATTTTTGCCCTTTAATGGGTATTTGACACCTTTTTGAAATCCCACCCACCTACTCAGTGCTTTTCTTCTAGGATGGGTCATGATCATTACACACAGTCAAATTATCAGAAAGTATGATATAAAAAAACATGGAAAAACATGAAATATACATTCAAAGACTCAAAATATCCTCATATAGACACCACTGATGAGAACATTTTCCTCAGGAAGTGAAATTAGTGGTCTTCCAGAGGGGTCGGCGAAAATCCAGATTTTGAAGAGCCCCCCTTAGGCCTGCTGATTGATAAGTCATAAAGTCACCTTGGTGACATCCATGTTTAAAAAATCTGGTTTGATTCAGTTGAATTGACTGTAGCCTGCATAGAAACATGTCATTTGGTTATCTGATGTGACATTAAAATGTTTTTAAACCAGAAAAAGCTTGAAAATTTGTTCATTTTTTGCTATTTTTGGTCATTTTTTCTCTAAAAATCACTATACAAACATAGAAAAGGTGAAAATAATGCTTGGAAAATGTTGCATTTGCCTTTTCTATCATGAATATACAGAAAAACATCAATATATTGTCAGTTATAACACTAATTTATGTGAAAAAGCTTTAATTTCAAGGATATGTAATTTTCAAAAAAATGCCTAAAATTTGACCAATTTCTTGAGAATGGGTGATGTCAGCTAAAATGCTCTAACTGCTTAGATAATCAATATTTTTTTATGAAACTGCACATAATTGCTCAGAAGTGATTGGTCTTTCACTTTATGAATTGATTTTTAAGAGCCAAAAAACTTTTTGCCCCTTAAAGGTTACATACCACTAAATGGTAACCGGAAGTAGGCATTTACCGGAAGTAGAAAGTGTGACATGGTCCTTATTTATTTTTTGAGAGTGCATGGATACCTCATTTGTGGTGCTTTTTTATATTGAAGAGTATGTATGTCTTTGACAGTGCTTTTCCTATGAAAGTATGCAAAAATTCAATGGATCTGGTTAGTTTAGTCGCGAAAACTGGTTAAAAGGGGAGATGACTCTGTACGGCTGGTGAAGAGTTAAAAACCAGGACATTTTCAGGGTAGGAACTTTCAATCGAAATTTATTTTCTTATAAGTAACGTAACTTTTTTTCTAATACTGATCATTTTGAGGGGAATAGATAGATCTTTCAGCCTATATATGGTTTGGGGTATCTCACACCCCTGGGTCATAGTGTAATTTGTCATTGAAAATGAGACTTTTTATATACAACAAAGAAGGATTTTATTTAGTGGTATGTAACCTTTAAGAGATTGCGTCGTCTGCCAGATTTATGATTTTTGATGGATTGAATATAAAGATTATGGAGAAAATCATTAATATATGTCATTTAGATGTAGAAAATAGATGTTTGGTGTGGGATGGTGCATGTAGTGGTGCTGGACTGTCCAAATATGGGAGAATTAGGGTAAAATGCCCATCCGAGACCCCATCCGCAACCAGTTTGTGCATAGATAGATGTATCAATTCCCATGCAATGATATTTTTTGATCATGATGCATGCCTATCACATCTGTGCTATACTAGATTATGTTGTAATGTTCTCCATTGGATCACTAAGCCTCTAACTGTCAATAATGAAGGGAAACCTGGTGTCGGAGTTGGACACCAGGCCGGTCAAGGAGATCAACAGAAATGCTTTCTCAACTGATGTATTGTCATGTGACAGATAAATGATGTAATATTTGACTATTTTCTTGTTAGAGCACTAATTTTTGTCATATTTATCAATTCAAACTCAATACATACTCTTATGCACTCAACATAAGATATACAAAAGCAAGAAAATATGAAAGAACTGCGCAAAAATCACCACCGCAGTATCATCACTGGTCATACACACCACCAAGATGACTGTTATGGGGCTGTATTAGCATTTCTTATTTACATTTACACCTAAAATCACACAATATTGTGACCTAGCACTTGTTTTTGCCTATTTTAGTGAGGGGCAATGTGTGTTAGACTTGTTGAATGGAGCTTCCTTTCATGAAGCTAATAGCTTTGTCACCATTTGGTGGTTGGGTGCAAATTCTTTTTCGCCGCAACCTAGGAGTCCCACCGTCTGCAATTTCTTTTGTCAGTTGCGCGAATCTGATTAATAACTTTTGACCGCCAAGAAAGGATGCTTCCAGGAATTGACTTTTGAAAGGAAAGGATCCTGTGAACCCATTATTCAGGTTGTGGATCTGGAAGTGAATACAGCTCCATACCATACCCATTTATTTTAGAATCTCCTGAGTCAAAAGTTGATTTACCATCACATTTTTTATCATAAAACCTGTTTTTTCTGTTGCAACTGTCACAAAAATCCACAAGTTTTGTGGTATTCATAATTTTATTGGTTTGCCATTCTGACTTTGAGTTACTTAGGGAATGTTAGGGATCATTGATTTCATCACCCCACTAAGGTCTGAAAAGGCGGTTTATTAGTAGTGAACCCATCCACACCACCGAAGGTCAGTTTACAATTATGTTCTCTTATTCTACTGTCAAAGACTACCTTTTTCATTCTAGGATATTTTACATCCGCAAAACAACTTTTTATGTAATATTTTTGCCCTTTAATGGGTATTTGACACCTTTTTGAAATCCCACCCACCTACTCA